>VBSM01003201.1:2988676-3008415 GCA_008086735.1 Cheirogaleus medius
CCCGCCGACCTCTGACATCCAACGCGTTCGTTTGCTTGTTCTCGTCGCCCATAAACGCTAATGAGGAGCCTCCCGTGAGCCGGGCTCTCTGCCATCGCCCAGGACCGTCAATTCTACCTCCGAAACGTCCTCTGCTTCCACCCACCCACCTGGAGCACAGCCCTGTCCCCTCGCTGATGGCAGCCAGCTCCTCCCGGCCTCTCACGTCCTCTCCAGCCCCTCCAGGGTAGGGTTAGAAAACACAGTCTGGCCAGGCCCTTCTCTCTCACAGCCTCCCAGGAGCTCCCCACGGCCCTGACGAGTCCGGGCCCCGGCTGGCCCTGCGCAGTCACCCCACGTCTCGTCCGCCCCGTCCCCTCCCCTCACCTGCTCCTGAGCCTCAGTTGGGGACACTCTCTCTCCCCCTCCTGCCCTGCCCAGGAGACTTCAGCTTGTTTTTCACGTCCAGTTTTAACAGCCTTTCTTCAGAGGAACCTCATCTGACCCTCCTTCTTGAGTCAAGCACCCCAGCACATGGTTTTACGATTCCATGATGTGGCCTTTAATATAGTTAAATATTTTTGTAATCCTTTGTTCGATGTCTTCCTCCCCTGACCAGTTGTCGTGCGTTCCGGGAGAGCAGGGCCTCACCTGGCTTGTTCATTGCTGTATCTCTAGGGCCAGGAGCAGTGTCTTGCACCTAGTGAGTAGGTTTGCCCGTTGTCGAATGAATGAGTGAATAAATAAACAAGTCCATGAATGAATGAGTGGCTTTTATTTTCCCCTGGACCATATAGAGGCAACGTATCACACGTTCGGCTTTCGGGAATTTTTTGCAACCCACCTTGAGCATTCTATTTATTTTTGGTTTGATTCTTGTCATTTGTTATTTCTGTCCTTCGGGTTCCCAGGGCTGTGGGGAGGAAATAGGGCTACAGAGTATTTTATGTCCCTCCCGCTGTTGCCTCCTCTTGGACCTTGGCTGACCTGGGACTGAGCTGATGGGTGGGCACGGTGGAGGAGATGCTCTGGCAGCCCCCCTTGCCGTAAGAGCACTGCCAGCTTCTGCCTCCTTCCTCTCGAAGCCTGAGCCACCGTGGATGCAGCCCGACTCCTCAGGGGCGGCCATGCTGAGAGGAAGCCCAAGCTGGCCACAGGTTGAGCCGTGTAGAGAAAGGAGGAGGAAGAAGAGGAGGAGGGGGAAGAAAAGGAGGAGGGAGGAGAGAGATTACCAGCCATCCCCCAGCTGTTTGGCTCCTCCCAGCTGAGGTCCCAGATCCTTGCTGTGCCTTGACCCCCTGACCCGCAGTATTGCAGTACATCATGGTGATAAACCCATAAATCGCAGTGTTAAGCCTTATATTTGGGGCAGTTTGTTATGCAGCGATAGATGACCCCCAGCACAGGGCTCCCCAGCTTTGGCAGAGAAGACAAAGCTTTCAGACCTTTAAATAATGCCACATCCACCCCTACTCGCCACACTTGCAAATCCTCCCAGAGAGAGCCTGTTCTCCTAAAGCACAACTCTGAGCACAAACAAACAGAAATGTTTCTGACTTATGAGGCAGAGACGTTCCTTTGGTTTTGTGTTTTGGAGAGTCTCTCCTTGTGGTCTTTTATTTTTCCAAAACAGACTCCCAGTTGGTTTTCATTATCCACGTGACTGCTGGAAATTCTAATCCCTAATGCAAAACCTATATTTTAAGAACATCAATCAAGAAAATTAAGAAGAAAACTATGTCCAGAAGGAATGGAGCATTCCAGGATGTGCCGGGGTGGGGGGGGGGCGAGTGGGGAATGCTCTGAGGCCAGAAAACTGCTCTTTTCTTTTCACTCCACGGGCCCAGCCTAGAGCTCGCCTGTGGCCCGAGGCCTGAGTCCCCGGCCTCCCTTTCCACGGGAGAGTGGTGGAGGTCAGACCGGTCGGGCGGATGTAGAGTTGTCTGAGTGTCCGTTATTTGCCTTCTCTGCCAAAGCTGGGGACCCTGTCCTGGCCATCCGTTGCTGCAGTGTGTGCGGTGTCCGAGCAGAAGTGGCCTGTCCTTTGCGGCTGGGCTGCGCGGGTCTTGTCCACAGGTGGAAACGCACCTGTCCCCCGCAGCGAGGGTCTCCTTCCACGGAGACACGCTCCACGCCGGGCACATGGCCCGCTGCACAAAGTCACGGCATCTAGTAACTTGCCAGCAGCTTCCAGAGGGACTCTCACCGACCACCTTCCTCAGACTCAGTGCCGGGAGAAGGCATGTGGGCAGCTTCATGGATGAGCGGACCAGGGACGTGTCCGGGATTCAGGCCGATGTCACCTGGGGGAGGAGGAGCTCCTTCGCCCTCCTGGTGAAATGGTTGTTTCTTTCAGCTCCCGCAGGGTGGAGGGAGGACGTCAGACAGGGCAGGTGCAGGCTGGGGGAGGTTGGGGTGGACCATAAAGGACTGGGGTGAAGGGAAGCCCTGGGACAGACCAGGCTGACGCTGCCTGGTGGAGACAGGTGGTGACCTGGGCTCAGCGTTGCCCAGGAGGGCCCTGGGGCGGGGTGCTGGAAACCAGCGGTTGGAGCAGAAGATTCAGGGTCGATGTGGTCAGGAGTGCCAGGGGCTGGCCTGGCTCATGAGCAAATGTTTCAGACCCGTCGGTTCTACAAATTGCTCTCCGGCAGCCCAGGCCATCTTCTCTAAACCTTCTCTAACATTTAGCCATGTCTTGTCTGCTCTTTTTCAAATCCTGAAGTCCTCCCAACATCCATCCTGCATGCCTTGGCTCTGGTGAACTTCCTTGGTCTCAGGCATAACAAGCTTCTTCTAGTTCCCTGTGCTTATTCTGCTCTGCCTACCCCAGGACCTTTGCACGTGCCAGTCCCTCCACGTGGAATGTTTCTCTCTCCTCCCCTCACCTCATTAACAGCAATTCAACCTTTGTATCTTGACCAGTTATCATGGTTTTAGGGAAACATCCCCTGAGCCCCCCAGCTAGGTGTATTTCCTATTCTAACATCTTCTAGCCTTGTGTATTTCTCCCTTTGATTCCCAGAGTTTGGGCCATTCCGAGCTGTCTCCCTGGCAAGCAGGGTCGCTCCGTGAAGGCAGAGATCTCATCTCTTTTGGCCCATCATTGTATCCTCAATACCCAGCACACAGTAGGCGGTTCAGAGATTTTGCTGAGTGAATGGGCAATGTGAATCACTCACTCGAGGCGGAAGAGCGAATCACTGGGCTCTGGCGTGTCCTGGTTTGCTTCAGATTCGCCCAGAGTGACTGGGACTGTTCCTCCATAAAGGGCAAGCCACGGTAGGTTTGTCTTCCAGGAGAGGGGAGAAGAATTTCACTCATTTTTATTTTTATGGTGCTACCAGGGGGCAGGTTTCAGGGCCCTGGAGGAGTCCCTTTCCTGCCCTCTCACTCCCTGTAAACCACGCCCCAGCCTGGAAGCTTTCCCGGACCCCTACCTCGTACCATGCACAAAAGGCAATTCTAAGATACCTGTGAAGTTAAGAAGCAAAACAGCCAGGCTTCAAGATGACAACAAAGGAGATTATCTTTATGACCTGGCGGTAGGCAAAGCACTCGTGAGCAGGACACAGACGGCATTGACTAGGGATTGACTAGAGTTGTCTGAATGTCTGAGTGTCCGTTATCTGCCTTCTCTGCCAAAGCTGGGGACCCTGTCCTGGCCATCCGTTGCTGCGGTGTGTGCGTTGTCCGAGCAGAAGTGGCCTGTCCTTTGCGGCTGGGCTGCGCGGGTCTTGTCCGCAGCTGGAAACGCACCTGCCCCCTGTCAATGCCTAGTCAATGCCTAGACAGACGGCAATTGACTGGGGCGGATCGCTGAACTGGACTACAGCACAGTTAGGAAGCTCCCTGCAGATCTTTCCCTGCAGCAAAAGAGACCTCAGAGAATAACAGAGGGGCCACAGAGCGGGAGGCAACATCCGCACAACACGGACGCTCAGCGAAGGGCCCGTGCGTGCGTGCGTGCGTGCGGGGTATGGGAGGGACGCCTACGAAGCTTTGAAGGAAAGATAGACCACAAGAAAGACAGCAAAAGACGTGAAAAGGCAACCACAAAAGAGGACGTTCTGATGCCCAATAAACTTATCAAAGGAGAGCCACCTCTTTAGCCATCAGAGTAATGCTATACACGCTCACCAGAATCGCCAAAATGTAACACGCGGGCGATACCAAGT
Source organism: Cheirogaleus medius (assembly GCA_008086735.1). Taxonomy (NCBI): domain Eukaryota; kingdom Metazoa; phylum Chordata; class Mammalia; order Primates; family Cheirogaleidae; genus Cheirogaleus; species Cheirogaleus medius. Next base: position 2,992,834 of record VBSM01003201.1, read on the forward strand.
GTGGGTTGAAATGTGGAGCAACTACCTGCTGGTGTGACGGTAAAGTGGTTTGACTTTGGAAAACTTTGGCAGTATCTAATAAAGCTGGATATGTTTGTGCCTCCGTGTCCATTCATTCCACTCCCGGGCGTAGACCCAACAGATACATGTATGTGTGTCCCGCAAAGACGGCACGAGGACGTCCGCAGCAGCACTGTTCGTAATAGCCCCACCTGGAAGCAGCCCGAATGTCCGTCCACTGTGAACAGGCCACGTAGGGTGTGTTTCATGCACTGGAATAGGGCTCAGCACAAAATGGGATACACCAGTGCCACGCTGCTCCATCGCACTCACCGACAGAGATTCAATCGTGCAAAAGAAGCCAGACCCAGAAGACTGCACACAGGGTGATCCCATCCACAGCCAGCACGAGGGAGACTCCAACCAACCTACGGGGACACACGGGGCAGAGGCTGGGATGCAGTGGGGACCCCGTGGGGCCGGAGCTGTTCTTTTTCTTCACGTGGAAGGTGACAACATGGTGCGATCACTCCGCGAAGATTCCTAGAGCTGAAAGCTTGCGGTTTGTTCACTTATGTGACTGTGAGTTGCCCTTCTGTTAACGTTTACCTAAAAGACAAACAGGAAGAAATACGGCAGGTGCGTAGCCCAGCCACTCTCTGCCGGTAACCCGTTCCGTTTCCTCTGCAGTACCTCCGCGACCGAGTCATTTGGGGCCCAATTTTGTGAGTCCAAAGTGGCTTAAAATGTGCGCCAGTTCTCTCCGCTGTGAAATGAAGGTGATGATGACGACGGTGCCTTCTCGGCTTGTCGTGAAGGTTCACTGAGGTGCTGTCTGCAGAGAGCGGGCGGGCTCAGGGTGCGCACGGATTTCTGCCATCAGCAGGGCTCCCCGCTCTCCCAGACGGTCTCGTTAACGGACAGCCGTCCTCGTCCTGGCTGAAACGCAGGCTTGGAGTGAGCAGGGCTCTCATCGGTCTACATCCCCGTCGCGCCTAGTTCAGTGCTTGGCCACTGCGGCTACTAAATTAATACTCATTAAAAAAAAAATGTCTGAGCAAAAGTCAGGGGACCTTTGAGGCAGAGCCGGCCCCAAGCGCAGGTGAGAAAAGGAGGCGTTTCAGGAGAGGGCGGCTCAGCAGGCGGCAGGTGGAGGTGGGTGAGCTGGGCCCCACCTGCTTGTCCAGTGCCTAGAAGGGGCTGCCACTCAAACATCCAGCCCTGCACCTGACCTGAACTTGGCGAGGAAAGGGGAGTAAAGGCAGAAGCGGCTCGGCTGGAGGAGGCAGCCAGCCTCCCGCTCCCTGGCAGAAGAGGCCGCGTTCCCAGCTTGCCCGGGACGCTTGCTCCGGGGCCAAAATGAAGCCTCCAGAGTTGCTCCCTGCCGGGGTAGACTTGGCAATTTTTTAAGTTATGCCAGGACCACACAGACCAGGAAGAATGTTCCCTGAAGGCATTGAACCGGACCCTGAGGCTCCCCGGCCACTACAACAAGGCAGCTCTCCGTGTCCTTAACTGCTGAGGTCCCCAACTCGCCGTGAGCGGTGGCCGGATGACGGCAGCTCCCGGGGACCCCAGCCCAGCCGGGAGCAGCTGGCTGCAGCGGGTGCCCGTGGCCCGGCCGCCCGATTCGCCCAAGGAGGCGACGGGGGACGGCGCGAATGAGCCCCCACCTTTTCCAGGGACCTCCGTCTGACAGGACGTAATAAAGAATCTTTTAATCTTTGTCACTGTGGGTAGGCGGGAAGGCCAAGAGTCTCAATGTTTTAAAGGGAAATTTTAATTAGTATGTAAATTCGACTCAAGGCATTAAAATGTCATTTGCTAAGTAAATGTTGCTGCGCTCCGAGTTCAGGTATTTATTTGATCCTGTCCTGCCAAGGTGCCTTTGTGGGTTTCCTGAGTGTGTAATAACAGCATTTCAGAAACAAAATGAAATTCTCCCTCTGTTACAATGCGCCCGGGTTACGGCTCCGCCGCCGGCGATGTGACCGGAATATCTTAAGGCAGCGGCGGCCGGCCCTGGTGACAGCGCTCACACCCCTCCCTCCTGCCCGTCTGCGCTGGCCCTCAGGGCTGCGAAGGGGACCCTCGACCCCTGAACCCAGGCCCTGAGCAGCCCCACAAAGGAGAGGTGGGCCCAGCCCATGGGGTGACTGCCAGTTACCCGCAGGGGGAGAATGGGAGGACGGTCCAGGGGTTCCAGGGGAGGGTGGGCATGGGAGCCACTGAGTCATGTCACAGTCTCCAGAAAACCTACGTGAACCTCTGCAGCGGAAAGGGCAGAAGATGTGCAGAGGCCACATTTTCCTTCATTTCAAGATAAATGATGATTTAATGACAGGGATACAAAGAGCTGGAGATAATTGTCTGGCCCCTCAATGCGCTCCCTCAGTCGAGATCAAAGCATATTCTGAATGTTAATTAAGCTTTACGTAACCATCCCCATGTGCATGTGTGTGCACAGGTATGTGCAGGTGTGTGCATGTGCGTGTGTGTATGTGTGTGTGCATTTGTGCATGTGTGTGTCCATGTGTGCGTGTGTGCACGTGTGTCTCTGTGTGCGTGTGTGTGCATGTGTGTGTCTCTGTGCGCCTGTGTGCATGTGTGTCTCTGTGTGCATGTATGTGTCTCTGTGTGCATGTGTGTGCATGTGTGTCCCTGTGTGCATGTATGTGTCTCTGTGTGCATGTGTGTGTGTGTCTGTGTGCATGTGTGTGCCTTGTGTGTCTGTGTGCATGTGTGTGTCTGCGTGCATGCAGCACCAGTTGCAGCCCTAAGCTGCCCACTTCCCACAGTGGGAGACTGTCCTGCTCCCAGCCTTGTGTGACAGCCACTGCCAGGTCTGAGCCAGCTGTGTGCATGTGCCCGTGTGTGCATGTGTGTATGTACATGAGGGCCCATCCTGATAACCTAATCCAACCCTAATCACTTCTTAAAGGCTCTCCCAAACTCTTATGTGTTGACTTAACACCCATAAACCATGCAGAAGCAACCTATTTCTGCCTGGTCCACACCGCACTCTCCTCCCAGCCTCTGCTCCCCTCTACACCAGATGGAGTCCCCAGGCAAGCCCCGGAGGACGCCCTGGCTTTGGGCAAGGCCATGCGAGCAGAGTGTGGCAGATACCCCCAGCTCCCTCTTGCATTTCTCTGTATCCATTTTGCTCCCACGGTATAGTGTGGCCAGATAAAGTACAGGGTGCACAGTTCAATTTGAATTTCAGAGAAACAATGAATACTTTTTTAGCATGAGTATGTCACAAATATTGCATGGGACACACTCAAGCTAAAAATTCTCTGTTATTGATCGAAAAGTCAGATTTAACTGGGAATACTGTATCATAAGCTTGCTAAGTTTGACAACTCTGTTCTGCATGCTTTTGACCCTTATCTGCAATTCTCTTCCAAGAACTGCCCTTGGGCTGCTGGTTCCTTGTGCCTCCAGAAGTGTCGGGGATTGTACAACCCTTAGGGTGGCCCTGAGCCAGTGGCTCCGGAGTGCAGGAGTTTAAAAGCCCAGCTCCCTTGCCCGGAGCGGGCACAAACGCTGGGGCATAACTTGTGCTCCAGAGCTCCTTGCAGGATCAGGCTGAGGCTGGCATGGGCTTGAAATTCCATGCTTGTTTGCCTTCCTCCACGTCTCATGGGAGAGATTTCCTAATAATCCAGCATAGAGACTCGTCTCTAGGCTCTTCTGGAGGAACTGACCCAAGACAAGGAGCTTCTACGAAAAAATGTCTTCCCTGACAAAAGGAAAGAAGCTTCTTGGACAATCCATCCTTTCCATCCTGCTCACGAGCCATGTCTGGGAAGAGGGATGTGTGTGTCTTGGCAGCCATCTTGTGACCACAGTTGGAGGGGGCCATGTGGAAAGATGGGAAGGGTCTGCACTCAGTTTCGTCCTGTGTCCTGTTACTTGCAGCCAAAGGCACCACAGCTGATTTAATCAGAATGTGGTGGCGTCAAGTTCCAAGTCCAGGAGGACACTGGGTATAGACTGGGTACATCATGCCACAGACTCACCGCAAGGGTGACGGTCCCAGCCAGCCCCAGTCAGCAAAGATGGTCCCGTCTGGCACAGAAATGAGATGCTCTGCCTTCCCCATTCCCAGAGGCAACCAGACCTTTAATCCAAACAAGTAAAGGCAAAACATGTCAAAACACCAACCCCTGCCCCCAAAATCTGAACTGGAAGACTCTGGAAACTTACCAGGAATGCGGTTCAACCCTCAACACTGGACAGCTGGAGAGCATGTCCCCTCTCCCTTCCTCCCCACCTGTCAGGATGCCCAGACTGAGAAAGAAACGGCCAGTTAGGCAGCAACACCCACAAGTTCGCAGGACAGGAACTGATCTGAGAACAGGAGAGACGCCTTATGAAACGGGCTTGCTGCTAGAAGCAGGAGAAAAGGCTAGACAAAAACCTTTTGCGGTAATTCCCAATAAGATTCTCAAGGGCGTCAGGTGGAAGAAAGGAGAGCAGTACTGTGGACTGAATTTCCCCATCCCCAATTCATATGTTGAAGCCCCAATCCCCAGTGCAATGGTATTTGGAGACAGGGCCTTTAGGAAGTGATTAGGGTTGGATTAGGTTATGAGGATGGGGCCCTCATGAGAAGAGGAAGAAAGCAAGAGAGGGAGAGAAAGAGAGCTCTCTCTCCCTACGCGTGCTCTGAGGAAAGGCCATGTGCATACAAGGCAAGAAGGTGGCCGCCTGCAAGCCAGGAAGAGAGCCCTCACCAGAACCCAACCATGGCGGCACCCGGATCTCTAACTCCCGGCCTCCAGAACTTGGGGAACATGCAGTTCTGTCGTGTGAGCCCCCCAGCATATGGTATTTTGTTATGGACGCCTGAGCTGACTAAGTCAAGCAGGAAGTCTTGAAAACAAAATAGGCTGAAGCCCAGAAATGCTGCTTGGAGAAGGAGACACAACTGTCCGGTGGGGAAAAAGAAAACCTTAGCAAAGACAGAGAGCGGCAAACTGACAACATACACAAGCTCAAACCATCAGTTCAAAAAGTAACTTGATAAATTTTTCTATAACCCAAAGGGAAAGGAGAACGGGATTAAAGTAATGAGATAACATAGGAACAATGAGGTTCAGAGATGCCAACATGTGCACACTAGGAATTTTGAAACCGAGCAGACAGAACATAAACAATAATCAAATAAGAAATAAAATAGATTTCCCTCTGCTGACGAAAAACCTGAGTTTTCAGATTGAAAGGGCTCACCCAGTTGCCAAGGAAAATGAATAAAAATGAGATCCACACGTAGATCAGGCCTGCTGAAAAATCTGCATTTTGAGCATAAAGGGAAAAAAATCAAATATCCATTTACGGGTTAAACTTCTTTGGTGAAAGGCCGGATAAAAAGTACTCTTGGCGTTTTGGGCCAAACATCCTCCGTTATAACTGCACTCACTACTGCAGCCCCACGTGGCTGTGAGCACAGTGTGAGTGCACAGGCTCCACTGCTGCTGATAAAACTTTATTGACAAGAACAGGCGGTGGGCTGGACTGGCCCACAGCAGCAGGCTGCTGATTCCTGGTCTAGGTAATGAGCAAATAAAACTCACTTGACGTCACAGTTTTTCACAATTGCCTAAATATGGTGACACTCAGGGATAAATAGGAATAAAAGATGATCAATGGAAAAAGAAAATAAAGTCTAGAAAACAAATCTAGCATGTGTAAGAATTGCTCCTCAGATTAGTATAGGTAATAGGTACTAAGATTAAGGGATGTTCAGAAAAAGAAATTGAACCCTATCTCAAAATTGATACCAACTCATTTCCAGATAAAGATTCATAGATAAAAGAATGACATATTTTGCTACATAAAGGTTGAAAGCCTGTTTTTCCCAGCCACACAAACAAAATTAAAAGATAAAAAAAAGTAACTGAGAAATATGAGTAAAGATTAATATCCTTACTATATAACGAGCTTTAAGGAAAAAGAAAAGACAATCATTTTAACAGAAAAAAATGGGCAAAAGACATACATTGGCAATTTAAGGAAGAAAGATAAGCCTAAGAAAGAAGTTCAACCTCACCTGTAATTGAAAATATAAAATAAAACAATAGGACACTTGGCTTTTAAATACCTAATTTCGAAACGAGGAGAAGAGTGACACCCAGCGTGGAGCAGCATGTGGCTGCGGTTTCCCTCCTGCGCCGTGATGGGGCAAATCGGTGCACGTCCAGAAAGCAAGGTGTAGAGTGTACATAGAATTTTGTATCATTTTTGTCCTGGCAATTCCACTTCTAAGAATATTTTCTTTGGGTGGGCACAAAGAGTTACCTGCACAAGTTTATTATTATTATTATTATTATTACGTCAATGTTAATAATAGAGAGAAAAGGAAACAACCCAATGTCCAGCCCTTGGACCTAGGGAATATGAACTGTTTCACGTAAGAGGAATGAGCTAGAGGAACCTGAGCTCCTGTCCGAGGCCACGTGGGACACACGTGGGCGTCCCGGTTCAGCCCGGGCAGCCTGCTCTGCTGAGCACTTGCCCTCCCCGTCCCACCTTCCAGGACGGTCGTCACCGAATCTCGTGTTGGAACTTGGCCCCCATGGTGCAGTACTGAGATGGAGGGGAGGAGGCAGACACCCATGTTTTAACCTAAAAGGGCTCCTTTAAAACTGAGCTGAAGTGAAAAGCGACCTCACCTCATCAGCAACGTTGCAAGGGGAGCTCAGGTCTGGTGCATCCGCCAGGTGGGAGTGATGGGCCGGGGGGCGCCCGCCCCGATCCTTCGCACAGCCCTGCGCTCCCTGCAGGACCGGATACAGCTGGATCGCGGCGCCCACCGGGGCCCATTCCTCCTGCTCAACCAGCCCTGCAGCTGCGCAGGAAAGCCCAGGACTCTGCCCGTCCGCCACCTATCGGGGCTTCTCGGTCTACCCAACTCCACTGTGCCCAGCGTTCCCAGCTCACGGTGCTGGTCACGCCACGGCTCAGGCCAGAGCCCAGGATCCCTCCTGCTCCCCCGTCTCTCTCTTCCACATCCTGCAAGTCCACCCCGGATTCTGTCCACTTGTGTCCATCTCCCTGTCCCCGCCCGGGTCTGGCCACCGTCCACCTCCTGGACCACCCGTAGCCTCCCCTGGGTCTCCCAGCTCTGGTCCTGCCCCACACAGCCCTCGCTCCGCACGGCAGCCAGAACGCTGTGTCTGACGGCACCGTGCCCTCTCCCATATCCCCCCTGACTCCCGCCGCTCCAGGACAGAGGGGTGGACCCCCACGTTCACTCATGGCCCTGCGTGGGTGGCCCCGCTGGCCCCCTTCCCCTGGGACGCCCACTGGGCTCCCGTGTGTCTTGTTCCTCCTGCCTCGGGGTCCTGACCCGGAGCGCCCAGTGGCTGCGCAGCCTCCCACCCCTTGTAGGAGGCCCCCGACCTCACAGCCAGGCCAGGCACCCGAGGTCCCGTCTCCTCTCACTGGACTCCAAGACTCCGAGGGCAGGGACTGTGTCTGCCTTGTCACCACTGCACCCCTTGCGTGGCCCTGAATGTCGGTGCTTTATAAACATGTAATTAGGGCCGATAGCTCGCATTTATTGAGCATGTATGTATGTGTGGGGCTACTCTAAGTCATTTCCGTGTGTTAATTGTCTCATTGACTCGTTATGGCAGCCCCTGGGAGGACCCCTCTCTATGCATGTTTTCCTGAGAAGGAAACTGAGGCAGAGAGGTGCTGTGCCCAGGGACACGCAGGCAGCAGAGCAGGGCACCAGCTCCAGGCAGACGGCTCAAAGAACTGCTCTGTCTGCCCTGCGCAGCTTCCGGAGCCTCGGGGGACGCTCGCGATGAACCCCAGGCTTCTGTCGTCCCTCGCTGCCTCTTGTCAGTTACAAACCTGCTACATGGAGCGTGTCGCATCCAGCGTGCTCTGCCACACCAGACTCAGACAAGCGGGTCCCCGGAGCACAGTGGACCTGCTCCGCAGTGCTGAGGTCTGAGAGATGCAAGTTCAAGTCTGTCTGACCCCAGAGTTCTTATACCACCTGAGCTCCTCCCATGGCACCCTCCAAGTTTTTTGGGGGGGGCTCTAAAGCCTCAGTGTCCCCCATTTCCTTAATGGGGATAAATAGCTTACTTGATTTTTACTCTAGTGTGAGCATTTTCTCAACATCAAAAGTTGGTCCCTACAGTCTGACGAGTAATGTTTTGTGCGGTGTGTGGGTCCGTTTGCACGAGAGGTTTCACAGGGGGGTCTAAACGGAATCATCTTTGGTGAACTACCTTTAGTGAATAAAATCACGGCCATGACAGCAGGACTGGGCCAGGATCCCTGAATAGTAACACTCGCTCAGCCTAACGTGCCTTAAACTGCCGACCGAGAGTCACGTCCACACTCACGGGGACATAGGAAGGGGCCCTGATATTTTTTTCAACACCATTTCAGTACAACAAAATTCCAAGGAAGTGGCACTGTTTTCCCTCCGACTTGGGCGTGGCTGGTTTGAAATTGATCCCCGTGATTCTGGCTCCTAAATGGAGCCCGTGATTTGTATCAGCTTTGAATGTATGAAGACAAAGGTGACTCGTACCGAACCCAGTCCAACCAGCAGAGCGACGGTGGAAATGCTTGCGGTGTCCTGCGTGAAAGTGAGGGACGTCGCCAAGGTGGGGGAGGGAAACCCGAATAAAAGCAAAATCCCTCTTTTCAACTGTTTTATGGATGTCACATACCTGCTGAGCTCTTGTTGGAGGCAAAACATGCTCCTTGTCCCTTTGACATGGGGATTTGTGCCGTCTGGTTGGATGTCGGTCTCGACAGGGCTGTGTGATTGGCCTTGTGAGCTGGGCTTTCTGTTCCCTTCAGTGGAGGGGCCCACGGCTACCTGAAGAGCATGCGGGGGTGATGTTGTCACTGTCCCAGAACGAGGGACAGGGATTGAAGCTGCAAATTCCGGGGTCTGGGTTGGAGTCGGGGTCTCCCTACAGAAGTAGACCCAGGAGAGAGACGTGCAGAACTGCGGCGTCCCGATGTGTGTGTCTGAGAACGTGTGAGGCCGAGTTCACACCAGGCCACCACAGCGGGTGAGGAGGGGAACACATTTTATAATTACGACGGGACAGCAGTCCTCAGCCCAGACTGTCCTGAGCAAATCAGGACATGTGGCTGCTGACGGAGACGTCCCTGTGGGGACAGGGCCCAGCGTGGCTGAGATCCCCAGAACTGGCTCTTTCTGGCTGTTCTAAAGGATCCTTTGGCCCGGTCCCCCAGAGTTAAATAACAGCACTCTGTACTACTGTTCATGGCTAAAATAAAGGGCTCGTTTTATGTGTATGCTTTCATTCTTTGTGCATGAGTAAATCGGAAATAGCAGCCACGATTGTCAAAAGCGTTTTAGTGATTGCTACGTAGCAGGCATTCCTTCGCTGAACGGCCCCAGCTACCCCAGGGAGCGGGTGCCGCTGCGGTCCCCGAGTCACAGAGGGGCTGTCCCATGATGAAGGTCGCACCCCTCCCAAGGGGCAGAGCCAGGTTACGGAACCAGAGCCATCTGCACTGGGGTCTGACTCCTGCTTCATCCTCTTTGCGTCAGAGACGCTACTTTGCATCCGAGTATGAAAGCTGAATGATATCACGTCTTTTTCTAAATTTCATACCTGGCCCCACTACACTCAAGGACTCCTGAGCGAAAAGCAAAAACGAACATGCAGGTATCGAAATATCACATGTACCCAGTAAGTTTGTACAATTGTTACACATCAATAAATAATTATAAACAAAACAAAACAAAACAACCAACACACTCATTGGCCCTTAGTCATATTTCACTACCTAGAAATAATAAAAATAAGATGACCCAAATCCTTCCTCCTTTCCTTTTCTGCCTGCTTGTTTCTCCTTCCTTCTTTCCTCCCTCCCTCTTCCATCCCTTCCTTCCTGTTTACAAACGTCTCTGAGCATATCCTGCCGAGAGGCTGCAGGAGAAGAGAGAGGAGACGGAGCCCCGCCTGCAGGTGCCCTGAGCTCCGGGTGTCCAGTGACCCTCAGTTCACCCCTCGGCTTCTCTATTCTTGGGCCACTAGTTCCAAAAATCCTCTACCCTCCCCTCTCCTCAAGGTTCCAAGCCTTCGTAGAACTTGCCAGGTGGCCTACTTTTAAAGTCTGAGTCTTCCCCTTGCTACGGCCTTGGGCAAGTTACATAAACCACACCTCAGCTTCCCCATCTGCCAAATGGGGATGCTAACCCATGTTTCTCATGGGACGGCTGTGGGGGTCGAGTGAGACAGTGCGTGCAGAGCAGTGACCGTGCGCTCTTCGGCGGCCGTTTCCGTCGTTATCCTGGGTTCTCCTCCCTCTCTGTCAAGCTCAGGAATCAGCGCTGAGAGCTGGGCCCACTCACAGCCGCCACCTGCTCAGTCAGTGGGTCTCACCTGGGCTGCCCCCTGGAATCACCCAGGGGCCCCTGAACTTCCCCATGACCAGGCCATAGAACAATTAGGTGAGAAGCCCCGGGTTTGGGGCATCAGGAATTTTAGTGTTCCCAGGTGATTCCGACATCCAGCCAAGCTTAAGAACCCCTGCCTTAGTCCCTGAACCCAGCTGCCCAGCGAGCAGGGGGCTTTCCTAAAGGACAGATTTGACGACTGTTGGTCTCTCATGGGCAGAGGAGAAGGGTGCGGGCGGCCTCCCGTCAGTGTCCCGTCCCACACCCCTCAGCCCCCAGACCTGCCGCCCTCTCTGCTTTGGTCCTGGAGGCTGCTTGAAGTCCTCGCTGAGGGGCTGTGGCCAAGATCTTCTAAGGCCATTTCCCAAAAAATCCAATTCCCGTCCCTTTTCTGAGAAGCGAGGCTGCTCGGTGCTTGCCCTCGCTCGACCCCTCGTAGCCCAGGGCGAGCTTCAGTCCTGGCCGGATATTCACGCTCAGGTCTCTTCTCCCGGCCCCAGACGGCCCAGGAGCCCCCTGGCCATTCGCAGGACACTCCCCGGTTCTGAGACAGGAGGGGCGGAAAGAAACGCAGCCCACAGGCTGCCCAGGGCAGAGTGGGGCAAAGTAGCTCCTGGCATCTTTGCACCCGCAACGGGCTGGCTCTGAAGCCGCCCTGGTGCGGGCTGAGCGGGCTGTGGAAATGCGTGTGAATTCTGGCAGCTCCCAGCAGATTCCCCTTTCTATGCAGACTGGATGGCTTTAATAAAAAATGAGAACTTCTCCATCTGCTTTTTAAAGATAAGGCCCCGTGCCCGGCGTCTTGGGTAGGCTGTGGGGGAGGGAGAGATGCGGGCCAAGTGACAGAGCCACTTAGCGTTCAGATCCTGTGGCTCGAGGCTCCTCCGGGGAGGCGGGACCAGGAGTGGAGGCTAAAGGGAGGCCCCCGAGTAATTAAGACATCGCTCAGATCCTGTGACAGGTGCCTGCGTCTCCAGGGCGGCGCGGCGTGCCAGGCTTTCACACCTCTCTAGTTGTCAGACGGAAAAGGACGATTCTCCAAAGGCCTGGAAACCGCTGGATCGTGACTGGGTCCCTGGGAGTGGCGGGCACAGTCTGGCGGATACAGACCCCAGGCGAAAGCAGGTGGCACCTCACTGGTCAAGGTTAACCCGGGAATGTGAGCCGGTCAAAGCCCAGCTGCTGCTCTGGCTGGAAGGGAGCCCCCAAATCCCTTCTGGTCCCACTCGCGGGGAGGGCGTGAACAGGTGCAGCTTCTGGGGATCCCGAAGCTTCTCCAGTTTGGGGGCCTTCACTGGGAAATGAAGACAAAGTTATGAACACAAAATTGTTAGAGCCCTTCCCAGGGCCTTGGAAGGGGCCACACGGGGGAGAGGCCCCCAGACCTAAGCTGCATCGACTTCATAGCAAACACGTGTGTGCGTGAGAGTGTGTTTGTGTGTGCGCGTGCACAAAGCTAGTTTCCTTCCACCTGGGCCCTCTTGGGCTGGCTGTCCCAGATACACGACGAAATGTCAGATTTATTAATGGGTGACAGGGTCCCTCCCCTCCCCGCCCCTGACCCAGTGCTCCCATTGGGGGCTGCTCTTAGCCAATCACCTCCCGGAAGTTCATGATGCAGAATCAGGACGTTGGACGGAGAAACAGGACTAGAAGGACAGGCGGGAACGGGAGGACAGGTCTCCCCAGAGAAGCCAAGTTTGTCTTCATAGAAATGATAGAGTTGTAGATGGAAGGGAGGCCGAGGTGGGGGGAAGAAGAAAACTCAACAGACAGCAGGTGTGCAGGTGCCTGGAGACCTTTCGCAAGGTGAGGCCGCCAGAGTGGGCAGGGCTTTGACAAGGTATGTTGTTGGCCATGAGCTAGATCCCCTGATATCCTCCGAGACGCACATGTAAATGTCCAGATCTCTTTTGTTTGAGTTTTGGTTGTAGCAACGAAACATAGCAAATGTGTCGGCTGAGCAGCATGCACCCAGGTTTTTGTAGGGGTCCAGCTTTTAACAGGGTTATTCTTCAATCCAAGGAAGAACCCTCTGCCCAGGTACACGCATGCATCGCGTGTGTGCAGGTGTGCACACGTGTGTGTGTTTCAGTATGAAAAGTGAGGTGCTAGACCCCATGGCCTGGCAAGTGATAGAGCACCACCCGTGCATCTCCCCTCCCATGGCATTAGGAGAAATCGCTGAAGCTTGGAAACGAGGGGAAAGATGACCGTGCATTCCCCAAGAATCATACGAGCACATTGGCTAACGGGCCCGAATAAAAGTTATCTGACTCTCTGATGCAACTTTGTTCGACTTAGCGTTTACTATTGATTAGAGAGCCAAGACTATATAGTTAAATGCTAACTAGAGGAAGATCGATCGGTTGAGAATGACGGTGTGTCCAGAAGACATGCAAATGATTAACGTCCAATAGAACAGATAACCTCGGGGGTTGCAAATTCTTTCTGCCCTGAAAGACACAGGGCACAACCAGTTTTGCATCTAACGTTTTATCAGTCCCTCCTGTTTTGAACCAGTTTTATCACTCTGCTAATTCCCTCGTTAATGAATAACATGATGTTGGCATGTACTCACTGTGTGTTTATATGACAGTTGTGTTTTTAACATTTTCGAATATTATGCTCTGACACTGGCCCCCTTTCTCTGGTCCCTTCGGCAGCGAACTCATTTTGTGCTCCCTAAGTTAATCCAAATGGGAAACTCGAACTTAAGGCACATGGATATCACAGTGTAAACTTCTTTTGACTCTACTTCCTTTTGAATTCCTGATAATTTTCAGAACCCAAATTGTGGTTTCAAATGTAGCCCAAATAATTTCTGTGCTCCATAAGGCTCAGTCTCCGCTAGTCGAAGAAACACAAACACAGCAAAGAATCGGAAAGAAACACCATGTAATTCCAATTCCTACTCACATTTTAAAAGAAAATTAAGGAGATCCAACTAACAGCCCAAGGGCCATTTCTGAAAATTCCCCTTGGCCTCCTCTCCCATTCTCTCGCCCCTGCCACTTCCTAAGAGCCCTTCTCTGAGAAAGGGTTCTGCTTTCCCTCTCTGCTCCGGCTCTCCGAACACACTCCGCGGGGGCTTCTGCGAGGAATGCTTTCCATCGCAAGCAGCCGAAAACCCAATAAACATTGGTTTAAGCCGTAAGAATATTTACTGTTCACTTAACCAGATGCCCAGAAATACAGGGTCAGGAGGTGAGTTCAGACGGCAACGATATCAGCAAGGATCCGACTCCGCCCATTCTCCACCCAGGGAAACTGTGTCCTGGTGCTCATTGCCTCACGGTCACAAGATGGGGACTCCAGCTCCAAACCTCATGCCCTTGCATACAGCGTCTGCGGCAGGAAGGGCAGGGCAGAGACCAGTGCTCGAAAGATTGTCTTTTTGTCCGGGAAGAAAATCCTTCCCACGTGCAACCCAGCAGACTTCTTCCTTTCTTCTGAAACAAGGTCCCACGGCCACGCCTGGTGATAAGGGAGCTTGGAAAGTACGTACAGCTGACCCCAGAGCAACGCAGGGGTTGGGGTGCCACTGAAAGTCCACGTGTAGCTTCTGACTCCCTAAACGCTTAACTGCTGATAGCCTGCTGTGAGTAGACCAGAAGCGTTACTGATAACAGTTAACGCATACTGTGTTTGCGTATTATACGCTGCATTCTTACAATAAAGTAAGCTAGAGAAAAGAAAATGTCATTAAGAAAGTCACAAGGAAGAGAAAATATATTTACTATTCATTAAGTGGACGTGGATCATCATAAAGGTCTTCATCTACATCATCTTCATACTGAGTAGGCCGAGGAGGAGAAGGAGGAGGAGGAGGAGGAAGAGGAGGAGGAAGTGGAGGAGGGGGTGGCCTTGCTGTCTCAGGGTGGCAGAGGCAGGAGAAAATCCACATGTACGTGGACCCACACGGTTCAAACCCATGTGGTTCAAGGGTACACCGTATTGACAAAGTAGAAAAGAACTGTCGAATCCAGCTTAGAGCAATCAGGACTCGTTCCCTGGGGCTGGGACCGTCAGGAGCCCGGGAGATCAGGGTCTGTGAGCCTGGAGGCAGGAGGGGAGCAGGAGGGACTGGCTGAACAAGCAGCCTGCGCCTCGGCCACTCCCTTTATTTTAAAGCTAAGGAAGCATCTGTAAGACGGGTGGTAAGTTTCCGTGAGCCAGACAACGACAACACGTGGTGCACCTTTTCAGGAAGAACTGCCATAGGGGGCCCTCGACTCGCCACCTCCCCACCTCTCTGCAGCCTAAAACAGCTCGGCTCAGCCCCGTGCCATGGAAAACCCTCGGATTGAGACATGGGAGGGGGGACCCCTCCGGACGCGTCACCTCCGTCCACCCAGGCAGACCAGCCAGGAGCCGGGACGGGTCCCACAGCACGGCCACCTCCACGCCTGCGGCGCCCACTCCGCCCGGCAGTGAGCCGGGCTCACACCTGTCTAGCGCGCACGGCAGGTGCGTGAAGAAGGCGCTGTTGTTTTCCCTGTGTTACGAATGAGGTGAAAGGTTAGAGAAGTTAAGTGACACACTCAAGGTCAGCTGGCAAGGAAGCGGCTGAGCTGAGATTTGGCCAAGATCTTCACAGCTTCAAAACCTGGTTTTTGCGTTGCTTTTTTCCTAAACCCACAGCACCGTGTTCTCTCTCGTAGCCAGGCGCCCACGCGCGCAGGTGGCAAGGGGAGGGGTGGAGAGGAGGTGGGTGCTGGGGCTGTGGGGATGGGCAGGCTGAGATGAACGACCCCTGGGGGCCTTGCCCCCGCCCCTGGCGCCGGGGTCCCCGCCCCACACCCGCCCACTTCCCACCGGGATCGCTGAGTTCCAGCACAGGCTCCCTGCCTGCCCTCCTGCAGGTGCTCCGCGCCTCCCGCTTCTGAGCACCCTGGGGTGCGTCCCATCACCATCCAATCCGCAGGGCTCCACCATGGGGCCCCAGAGCCGTGATGGGGTGGGCGAGGTGTCTCAGCGTTAGAAGGGAAGGAGAATCTCAGACCACTCTGGCCCACTTGGACCGAGTGCTGGTGGCCCGTGAAGGGGCTGTATCTGAGGTCCCCGTCACCGTCAGGACAGGCAGGGTGCCCTGGAGACCTGGCCAGGCTGCGGTTCTGCCCTGGGCCGCCTGGACTCAGGCCGCGGTTCTGCCCTGGGCCGCC
>VBSM01003201.1:3011780-3030723 GCA_008086735.1 Cheirogaleus medius
GGCCCCCCCCCCCCGCCACCGCTGTGGTCAGCGGCGTGGCTCTCCCCACAGGCGCTGATGTGGCAGCTTTTTCATTAAAATCCCCATTTCCACAGGTTTATGACTTGGCCATAAAGTGTGGCTCCAGCCAGGACTCGGGCGTGTGCAGGGACCCCGCTGGGAAACAGACTTCTTGCTTTTTCATCCATAATTATTTTCTTTAAGGCTTATTGGATTTTGTCATTCAGGAGGCGAAAGGAGTCGTGGTGGGTGCCGGGTGGTGGCGTGGGCCAGGTTGTCACAAGAAAGCCCGAGGGAAAAGGTGCACAGGGTGGGAGGGTGGCACCCATGTCCCTGCGCCTTTGACATGGCCCAGACTCGGTGTCTCTGTGCCGGGAGGGAGAGCACACCCCCCCAGCACATGCGGTCCCCACCCCTCCCAGAGTGCTTGGAGCTGGCCGCGGTCCCCCGACTGCCACGGTGAGAGTGCATGGCCCGCACGGCTGCCGCAGCCCTCGTCTAAGGACCCCTGAGACACCCCAGAGCCTCTGCTGGGCACAGGGGAGGCTGAGGCAAAGGAGCCCTGCAAGGGCCCTGTCCCCACAGACCTCACGGGGGTCCAGGAGGGACGCCCTGCCGACCGCACGGCTGCCGGGGAATTATTTAGTCAGGGAGCTGGTCGATGCCACAGTGGAGGAGGCACTCAGGGGACTTAATCCAGGCTGGGGGCTGCAGTGGGTCATTCTGTGTGCTACTTGTCATCCTGGGTGAGATTAGCGCTTGAGCGGGGGGCCGAGTAAAGCAGGTGGCCGTCCCCATGTGATGGGCGTCTGCCCATCAGCTCAGGACCCGATGGAACAAGTGGCAAGGAGCACACCCACCGCCAGGTCTGGTACCCTAATGCCACCCCCCATGGAAATGGACAAGGCTCCTCAGAGAAATGGCCGGTTCCAGGGCTGGGGCCATAAAAATACTAAAAATACTCAAATAGATTGTAATTCCCCCAATTCAGGCTATGTTAGGAAAAAAATGACAAAGACATGTCACAAGAACATAGGCGCCTGCTTGAAGGGGCTCCCGCTGGCCAAATCTGGGAACATTTGGGCACCAAAATAATTAAGAACAGTCATGAATTATAAACTATCGGAAAAAATACATAAGAATCCATGAGTCTATATTAATAATAAACAAATGAATAAGTGAATGAACGAACAGGGGAGGAGGAAGGGCTCTTGTTTGTAGTAAAATGTGAGGCGTAGGGTGTCGGGAAACATCGCTTTGCAACCATGGTAGTGAAGATTGGTCAGGGCCAGTACCATGGATGGGTGATTTGGAAATGTATGGAGGAGCTGGATGTTTTGTGGCCTCCCCAGAAACTGGTTATTACTTTCAAGGGAAGAAATAGTAGTTATGCAGTGAAGAAATCAGACAACATCTTGGCCAGGTGATCGAAATCCATGGTGTCCATTCAGGGCCGATAGGATGCCTGAACATAACACGGCGTCACGTGCATCCTGGGCCGCTCGGATGCCCAAGCATGAGACCAATCCAAAGGGAGGAACATCTACTGTTTAGAACCTGGGCTGAGGAGGCACTGTAATTTTCAGAAATGTTATTGGCATAAAGACAAAGACAGACAGACTGCGGAAGTGGTCTAGGTTAAAGGAAGCTGGAGAGACCCGACCAGTAAACATAAAACCTGGACTTCGACAGGACCCAGTATGGGGGAAACGCTATAAAGGGCGTCACTGGGCCATTGGCCAACTGGAATGTGGACGGTGGATTAGATCAAAGGATCGTACTGATGTCGGATTCCCTGTAGTTGGGAACTGTACTGCGGTTATGCAGGAGAATATCCCTTTTCTTAGGAAATACACACTGTAGTATTTAGGGGTAAAGGGCCCTTAAAAGGTTTAGAAAACTCTATACATATACGGGAGGAGCGTGGGGGGGGCCGGATGGAGATTGAGACAAAGAGGGAGAGAAAGAAAATGCGAATGACGCAGCAATGAGAAAAATGGCAACAATTGGTAAGTCTGGGTAAACGGTACAAGGTATTCTCTGTAGGATTCCTATTTTTTCAACGTTTTTGTAAAGTTTGAAATTATCCCCAAATACAAAGTCCTTGAGCACCAGCCCTGTGTCTCTTCCGGGCCAGAGGCTGCCCTTGGGTGCGCTCAGCCACCCTGGGGCTGCACCGACCCGGAGCCTCCTGAGTGCAGGATGCCCCGGGAGGGCAGAGCCGGGCTAAGGAAAAGTGCAAGATGCATCTTCCCCGAGCAGTGAAGCCAGGGCCAGCAGGGCCCAGAACCTCTGAAGCCCCCAGGATGCAGCTGCCAGCAGCAGCCAGATCCCAGGTCCTCACCCTGCCCTGCCTTTCCTCTGGCGCCAGGTCTGCAGGACGATTCAAATGTGGACAGAGTCACCCTCCATGCCCCCTCTCCCCCAAGCTGAGCCTTCCCTGACTGTTTTCTAAGGGATCCAGTCCCAGCCCAGCCCCCAGACACCAAAGCACCACCTTCTGAGGCTGGGTCTGCACACAAGGGCCACAGGGGCCATCAGTGTCTCTTCCAGCCCCTCTGTCATCGCTTGCTTCACCCTGGACCACGTGCCCTGGGCTGGTCAGACGTGCAGAACCCTGGGCCCCAACCCAAACCTGCCGAATCAAAATCTGCATGTTAACAAGAGCGTCCTGGGGTTTTGTGGGTGGACTACAATGTAAGAGAAGCCCTGAGCTAACCCACAAAAAAAAAAAAAAAAGACCACATCGAGAAAAGGGGCTGAGGGAGCAGTTCCTTTAAGTCTGCAAATTTCAGGGGTGCAGCCTTCTCGGGGCTCTCTGTCCTGCAGTCAGGCCGCGGGCCAGGCCCTGCACCACAGGTCCGCTGTTTCCCACCG
Source organism: Cheirogaleus medius (assembly GCA_008086735.1). NCBI lineage: Eukaryota > Metazoa > Chordata > Mammalia > Primates > Cheirogaleidae > Cheirogaleus > Cheirogaleus medius. The sequence goes on from VBSM01003201.1 coordinate 3,014,658, forward strand.
CGGTCCAGCGTTGAGCACCGTGGGACATCTGGCAGCCCGTGCCTCTTTGACCTGGATCTGGATGGACTCAAGACAGGGTCTGGGAAGAAATCAGGCTGTCTCCGACTGAAGCCAAGACCACGAAGACACTGGTTTACCACCAACGAAACCCCCATCTGGAGTTAGCAAAAAGCATCTGGAACCTGAGGGGCCCCCAGGCAATTCAAGTTGTTAATCTTGGTTGAATGTCCTTTATGATCAAGATAATTTCTTATGGAAACTGACCGTGTGGTCCTCTGTGAGGAGGGAGGGGGAGAGAGGAGGGGTGCGGGTGGGTGCAGGGTCTGCCCAGCCTGGGCCACCAGGGCTCAGCAGCACAAGACAGCCCGGTGCAGCGCGGCAGGACTCAAGCCTGATCCTGGCTGTGCCGCTTGCCGATCGCGCAACCTTGGCGTGTTACTAAATGACCGGGGCCTTGGTATTGTCATTGGTACAATGGGGATGATGGCAGCGGCGCCAGGTTTGTGAGGACTGAGCAAGTTCTAGTGTGCAGAGCGTAAGGACGGAGCAGCGCTTTGCGCAGAGGGTTTGCTGTGGGGGTTCGCGTGGCTGCATTTGAGCCGCGTCCAGTCTGTCTCTGTGCCCTCGTCCGCCGTCCTGGGCTTCGAGCAGGTCATGTAAGCAACTGTAGCCCTGCTTTTCCCAAAACGGAAGCCACAAGACAGTGCCTCCCCGAGGGATGACTTCACAAAGCCCAGCGCTTTTATGGCCCGATTTCACAGATGAGAAGACGTCCACACAAGGGAGCTTGGAGGCCTCGAGAGATCGGAGCCCCATCCTCTGCCCTGGGATTCGACGTCGAGCACAGAGTGCCAGGAGGTGGAAGGCGACTTCTCCTGGGTTTAGGAAGGTTAGAGTGGGGAGGGGAGCCTGAGGGAATGCTCAAGAGAAATGCCAGGGACCGACTCAGCAGAGAAGCATAAAATGGCCAAAGACTTTGTACTAATCTTCAGCAGAAAGAATGGAGACCACTCCGGACCCGTAACCCAAACGCATGGTGAGGACGGACCAGAGGTGACTGAGATGATGGACTTCCCTTTCCAGGTGTTCAGACGCCACGCAGAGAGTTTTGCATTTCCACTGAGTGTGCAAAGGGGCATTGAAACGACCTTCTCTCAGGGCACAGGGAGATCGCAGTGGATATTTGGATCCCATTTCTACACCCGCCCGGAAGCTGTTGGCGAATGTTTGTTGACAAAGCAAACGAGTAAACAAATGGCCAAGGAGTGGCCCAGTTTGCCGAGTGTCTCTTCTTGCAAGTTTTCTCTTTCATGTTCATGAAGGAAAAAGAGAAAGAATCCAAAATACTAAGACCCCATCTGTACCTCCAAAGCCAGGTCTAGTGCTCCTATGGCACCACACAGGCTGGCCGGTCGGAAATAAAAGAGAACGTTTTTACAGCAAAAGGCAGCTCCGTCTCCGTGGGCAGAGCGCCCCAGGAAAACCCAGTGGCAGCGCTAACGGGCAGAGGGAGGGAAGGTACTAGCTGGAAAGCCTGTGTCCAGGCGGACCAGGAGCCTTTTGCTCGACCCTGGGGACAGGCAGCTCAGCGGAGAAGCGGATACTACCGGGTCGCCTGAGCGAGACGGCCACACGTACCCTCGCGCGCCGAGGAGGCACCCGGAGCTGCGTGGGAAACCCGGGTCAGCAGCTCCCCGCCGCTGGATTCCATTTTCTGGCAGTGCTCAATTTCCATTTGGAAAAAATAAAACGAAAGGGCCTAGGAATGAAGGGGATGGAATGAATTATCCAGCAGATCGGACGCTTCGGTTTAGGCCCAGGACCTTGCAGAGTCTTGCGTGAAATCTTACAGGCAACACAAACAGCCTGGCAGCCAGCCTCACCACCAGAAATATTCAATAATGAAACACAGCTGTCGGTGCCGGCGTTTCCCAAGCAGACGTTGTCATTCTTGCCGTTAGAAATGCTGACCAAGACAAAAACTGCAAAATGAAAGCCAGTTTTCTTTCCCCCCCTCAAAGAGGGAGGTTTTTGTGGACTGCAGTCTAAATATTCACTTAAAACTTGAACGATCCATAAAAATAATTTAAGACAGAACTTCTTCTTGGAAATTCATTTTGGCCAAGTGTTTGTGAGGGACCTTGGCTGATCCTGGCTGGGATAATCGCTTTGATTTGAAAACTGCGTCTTGATTATTAAAATGCGCTGGAGTCCCTCTCCTTGGCCAGCCCCGCGAGAGCAATTGAGCACAAGACTTCTGCGCGGACCCCGGGAGATGGGACTGACACGGTGCTGGCAGCGGTTGTTGGCAGGTCTTGCTGGGATTGTATAATAATAAAATCGCACGATGCTTACGTCCAAAGAGAAAGACCCAGATGTGGGAGAAGAGAAACATCTGGAGCCACAGCTCGATCCTCTGGCCTTGAACGTCCCACGCCCTGGGGTGCTAAAGATGGCAGCAGAAATCCTGGTAATAAAGATAAAGGCTTGCAGGGCAGGGGCAGGGAGGGAGGGCGGCAAAGGACATGAGTTCTCTGTAATTCTGCGTTCTCAGGGCTCGTCCTCACTGGGAAGACACTGAGGATTCCAGCGCATACATCCAATCCAGGGTGCGGCTGTGCGGGGTGGGGGAGCAAGTGTGGGAACAAGAGCAGAGATGGATGCAGAGAGGGGGGAGGAAAGAGAATAAATGAAGCGAGGCAGGGGGCTTTCCAGAGACTAGGGGAGATTGGGAGTTGTGAGCCCAGAAGATCGATCTGTTCAAATCTCTGCACCTGAGATCCAAAAAGTACAATTAAAGAAACAAACTCCATTAAGAAAAAAAAAAAGGTACATAAATCAAAGAAACCTTAGAAAAGCACAGGGGAAGGAAGTCCAGGGCATTGACTGAAGGACTCAGGAGAAGGTTTCACAGAGTAGGTAACATACACACTGGGTCATTGAGGGGTGTCTAGGAGTTTTCCAAGCAGACCGAACCACAGGCACCAAGTCTCAAAGGCATGGGAGAGCCCAGCCAGTGGCCCGAGAGCTCTGAGAACGCACTGACGTGAGCTGTCACACCTGCTCCTCTGAGCCCGGCCCTCCTGACACGGCGCCGTCCCAGTGCCCAGCCAGTCCTTCCCCGGCAAGCGCTGCCCAGTCCCGGTAGATTCCTCCCCCTCTTCTCCCTTGTAGTCGTCACCTCCCCATCTCTGTGGCTAGCTTGGGGGTAGCACTTGGAAGCAGATTTGGGACTTGGGGGGTGCACATGAGGGGCTCGTTTTTCTATCGCACTCTCTGGGGCCCCCGTCCCATCATGTGCCCGTCGGCCAAGCCCGCTTTTGGGTCGGCCGCCTCTCCGTGCAGGCCAGAGTAACCCAAGTGTTACCAGCCCATCTAAAATCCAAAAGGAGGTCTCAGAACAGAGGATGGAGACTCTGGAAATGCACAGGAGCAGGCACAGGTGTTCTGGCCTCAGGATGCCATGGCAACCTCTGCCTTGCAGGGCTTGTGGTCTACCAGGGCCAGAAGCTCCTTCTCCAGGAGGAGACATCATGAGATTCTTCAGGACATGGAGTCGGTAGGACAGTGCCCCAGCTGTCTTCCTGCTTAGCCACACCTTAAAAACATTCCCTTCCTTCCCAGAGAAAAGAATGGTTCTCGAAGGCAGCAAGCTTTTACCTTGTCCAGAAAACAGTCTTGTTTTGTGCAATGATAAATCAGAAGTTCTCAAACTAAAAAATATTAATTAATATATTAAATATATTAATTAAAATATTAAATTCACAAATAAACAAGAGTGTTGTGTTTGATTTTTTTGTGTCTAATTTGTCAAATGGCTTCTCTTTAAAATGATGCTCAGAGTTCCCTGGAATGTTGGGCGTGTTCCATATCTTGATTAGGTGGTGGTTATGCAGGCATATAAAGTTGCCAAAAGTTATTGAGCAGTGGACTTAACATGTGCACATTTAATTGAAGGTAAATTACAATTATCTTACAATGTCTCTTCCTTGGAGAAGGACATTCTGGCCCTGGTAGACCACAGGTCCTGAGAGGCAGATGTTGCTGCAGCATCCTGCGCCCTACTCCAGCACCTCCCCAAAGTCCCCTCAGTTAAAAAAGAAATAACAATTGTACATCGTCTTCTTGGTTAAATACAACCACGTCATAGAATTCAGCTCGAAACAACTTGGGCTGGGTCTCAAAGTGACTTCTCCCTTTGGTGGCTCCTCTTGCCTGCTGCTTGCTGTTCAAGTACTGATTTAAATTGCACCAAAATGCTCAGAGAAACCGGACAAAAAGATGCCCTGCCGTTGGACGCTGTTATGAGCACGAAAGGAGAGCATTGTGACTTTAAAAGAGTGATTTCCCCAGCAGCGAGGAGGAACTGCTTTCACTTTCCCCTCCTAATTCCGTATTTATTCCTGCGTTGCTCTTAACGCAGAGGCATGCAATACAGCGATAATGGAAGCGTTCAGACTCTGTCCAAGTGCACAGAGCGATGCTGCAATCCAACGCACAACGTCTTATCCACTTCAGATAAAGCAGTCGTTGGGGCAGCGGCTCGAGGCAATGCACTGCCAGCACCGCCCAGAGCCCAGAGCCTTTGCCCGAGCCGCCCAGACTGGCTTCTTTATTTCTCCCTTTTTCTTGCGCCTCCTTTGGGAGGAAAAAGCTATGCTGGGGAAGAGCTCTTGGGGTATGTATTTGATTGGAGTATAACAGACATTCAGAAAAGTGCAGAGACCCCCAGCCGGCCGGGGGACCCACATCAGACATCACAGAACCCAACTCAGGGCCAGCCCGCCAAACCCACCCCCGAGGGCAGGACTGTCCTTTCATCCCGCTTTGAAAGGGTTAATGAGGTGCGGACAGGCCTCTCTCCTGCCTTTCTGCACCTGGGCTCTCGGGGTGCAGGAGGAGCCCCACCGACTAGACAGTGTCAGTTACATCACTAAAATATTATTTTAAAAAACGAAGTTAAGTGCGTTATTTTTCCATTACACGGTCGGGGTTTGCCCGGGACGCGGCCAGAGACAAAGGTTTCCTGAAGGCAAGCTGTGCCTGCGGTTAAGCTGCGGCGAGGTTTCCCGCGGCGTAGAGAGAATTCTGGCCACCGGTGCGCAGCCCAGGGAGCGACAAGGCTGGGCGACAGGTCCTATTCATGCCTTTTAAGTGCATCCTTGTCAGTCAGACCGAAGGAAGGAACAGAGGATGGAAGGTTTCCTCTTCCCACTCTGTGCACCTGCGGCTGCCATGACCCCAGCGCGGGCCCCCACGGCCGTCCCTGAATTATTGGTCTCAGCCACCGGAGTCTCTTAGAGAACCCCCGTTAGAGACCCCTGCTTGTCTTTAAGATCCCTTGAATTGTGCAGTGGGGACCAATGGCTTCCAACTCCGTGTGGGTCCACAGACATTTACTGTGAGCCCACTGTGTGTCAGGCGATCAGAATAGCCAACACGTACCCTGTGCCCGTCTCTGTCCTGAGATCTGACACGTACTAGCTCATTTAATCTTCACAGCCACCCCAGGAGATAAGGATATGATTACCCCCACTGGGCAGAAGGGGAAACCGAGGCACATCGAAGTGAAGTAACTCGCCCACAGTCACAGTGGTCATCGTGGAAGAGGCAAGACCCGCACCCCGCCTGTCAGGGTCCAGCGTCGAGGCTCCTACCCGCTGAGATACACCGACCCCGGCGAGCCGGGAGTTCACAAAGGCCCCAGTCGAGCCGGCAGCGATCTGCCAACACGCAGACTTCTGAGCCCGGCGGCAGGCGCTCAGTCTTCATCTGGGGCCTGTCCAGAGCAGACAGTGGGCCAGCGCGGCCGCCTGGGGCTGCTCCAGTCCCAGCTAGGGGCCACCTGCCGCTCTGCAGAAGGCCCGCTCCCCAGAGGCATAGCCCTGGCGCAGGAATTCTGCTCTTCCATAAAAGGAAGCCATATTTGCAGAAAGATCCACATTTGGCTGGTGAGATCCAGCCAATCAAAAGTTGTAACCAAGTTGTTGTAATTCAAACTCGGATGTCGATTTCAACCCCTATCTCGCAACTATTTTGAGCCCAGGAAAGCCCACAAGTGTATCTATTCTGAGACAACGACACAAAAAGATCCAGTTAGAAAAATGTTCAGAGAAACTTGGGAATTATAATTACTCCTACACCCGAGAGTGTTCAACTGCTCTCGTTTTATAAAGTGGCTTTGCAGAAATTGCACTTTAATGTTCTGTCCCACAGGCGGTTGGGGATGGGGGGGTGACAATATCTTTAACTGATAGAACCCCCCCCCACACTGAGAGGCTTGGAAAAATGGGCCCTGGACCTCAGTACCCAGGTGTCCTAGGAAGGGGTGGGGACAGCCCCACAGCAGGCCCAACCAGAAAGGAGCCGATCGCAGGAAGGGAAGAGAAAAGGAATTGGACAAAGGACAGTGGCACAGTCGGATAAAATATCCTCTTCATTTTTAAAATAACAATGCTAGTTACCATTTAGTGTCCATTTTATCATCTGGCCAGGACCATGCTAAGCCCTGGACTGGGATTAACTCATTTAATCATCCAAACACCCCCTTGAAATATATTCTATTAGAATTCCCCATTTATAGCTTGAAAAATTAAGGCAGCAAGAGCTTCAGTGACCTCCCTAAGGCCACAGTGCGGAGCAATGAAGCCACGACTGGAGCCCAGGACCCTGAGACCTGAGTCTGACTTCCATCTCACAGGTCACAGGTCCCCAGAAACTGTACAGGGGACCTTATTTGGAAAAGGACGTGTGTGCAGATGTAATTGAGTCAGCAAGGCTCGGATCCGATCAAGAGACAGGATCATCCTGCATTATGTGGGTGGGCCCTGACGCCAACGACAAGTGTCTATGTAAGAGAGACATGCAGTGGAGACACCACATGAGATACAGGCAGAGTTGGAGTGATGTGGCCACAAGCCAAGGAACACCTGGACCACCAGATGCTGGAAGGTGCCAGGAAGGATCCTTCTCTCGGGCCTTCGGAGGCAGCGTGGCCCTGCCCTCACCTTCATTTTGGATTTCTGGCCTCTAGAACCGTGAGAGATGCCTTTCTGTTTATCTAAGCCACCAAGATTGTGGCGATTGGCTGTGGCAGCCCCGGGACATTCATAACGAGCCCTCTGGTGTCGGCACTTTAGAGTTAGAGAGGATGAAGCTGGGCCTTGTGGGGTCAAGTGACTCCAAGTGGAGATGACAAATGCTCAAGTGAGGACACAGACCCTGGTCTATCTTTGCTGTAAACACGGCTCTTGCCACCAGCCTGCGAAGCAGTCCCTGCAGAGCAGGGTTTCCAGGGGATGTTTTGGGGTCAGGGAGGAGAGAAAGGCTCCAGCACTAAAGAGGGTCAGCGCCAGGTGCGGGACCCCCAGGGGCCACACCCTCCTTAGGATGCTGTGTGTGAAACCTCTTCCCTGTGCTAGGCCTTCCCAGGCGTCCTCGTTGTTCCCCTGGAATAATTCTGAGCGAGTGGAAGCGGAAGGACTCGAGTGGTCTTTGCATACCCGGGCCCCCCAGCACCCGAGCGTTCCCTCCCTCCCGGGGCTTGCGGTCGGCAGGTGGGTTCCCTTGATGACGTCTGAGCTCACGTCGTGATGGACGGAGGGCACAGTTCAAGACTCAAGGGGACAGAAGTTTCCCGCCATGTCCCAAGTCACCCCGCCTGGCACTAGGGCTGCCCTCGGGAGTCGGAGGAGCAACCGTGACAAAGGCAATGACGCCACCACAGCTCCTGGGCGCCAGGGCCACCCCGGCCGGGCCGGCTCCAAACCCTGTGCACGTCCGACCCCGTCTCCTGCTCACGTGACCCTCAGAGGTCATTATCCCCATTTTGTGGAGAAAGGGAAGAAGTGGGGCTCAGCCTGGGTAGGCCCCCTTTCTCAGGTTACGTGGCCGGTGGACTTCAGAGCGGGTTCGAGCCGGACTCCGCAGGTCGGAGGCTGCGCTCCCGGCCTCCTTCCCACCCAGGCGCCCCGTGGCTCGGGCACTTTGCACCACACCTGTGCTCTAGGTTCTGAAGCTCAAGGATGGGCCCGTGCGACCCGCCTCGGGAACCCTGGCAGTGCTTTCTACGGGGCCCCCAGTAAACACCCGCGTGGATGCAAAGCAGCGTGGAGTGGACTTCGGCTGAGACGGTCGACTTGAGCTGAGCCGAGCTGGGCTGACTTAAATACCCTTAATCAGAGCCGACTTGACGTGCGCTGACTAGACGTGAGCTGAATAAAAAACCCATTTAGCACTATTTCTGGGAAACAAAAGAAAGTTCATTTTACTCCTTTTTACTGAGACTCGCCAACTCTCTGTGTCGGAGTTGGGCGGGAAGAGAAGGTCTCCGAGGTGACAGCCCAGCCGGGACCGCAGCCCACCTCGTGCAAGGAGGCAGAAATCGGGGGTCACAGGACGCTGCCTGCTCAGTGCATACGTGGGAGGAAGAAGCCAAAGACCGTGGCCTTGACTCCCCAGGGCTGCCACTGGGGCCAGCATGGTGCTGGGGCCCATGAGCGTGTACGCCCTCCGTGGCTTCATGCCTGACTTTGGTTCTAGAAGTTTCTTTCCCTCCAGGAGGCAGCACAGCCTTGGGAAGGGTGAGTACTTTGAAATCAGAAAGACCCGAGTGAGTAACTCTGGTTGACTTGCTGTGGTCCAGCACCTTCGGCTCTGTGGGCCTCTGATTCCTCGTCTGTAAAATGGGAATATTATTGTGTGGAGAACAGGGCATTCCATAACAGCATTTATCACCATGCTTGGCATGCAGCAGGCACACAATTAATGTCAGCAAGCCTCACCCTGGGGAGGAGGGGGCTTCAGTCCCTTTGGGACCACCAGGGGAGGCAGGGAAGGCCCACGGCAGAGCGGAGGCTGCCTCCGGCTGCGCTTTCAGCTGCCGTTGCGCGGCTCCTTCCTGTCCACTGGCAAGTAACTGTGACGGTCGCCACGCCTCGAGCTCCGTCTGGCCACACACATTTCACTTGCACGACCTCATTAAGCGTCATGACGACCTACTACTGTCCCCGCTCTACTGATGACACAGCCAAGGCTCAGGGGCCAACTGTCCTGGCCACCTGGGACTGGCGAGTTTCCCAGGGCACAGGGCTTCTCAGTGCCACGGCTGGGCCACGTGGAACAAGCCGGTTGCCCTAGACCAGAGGCACGAGACGCGACTAGACGCCCGTAGGGCCGGTCTGCAACTCCAGCACCAGACCCAGCTCTGCCGGCGTCTCCACTACCGCCGCCCCTGCACGGAGGTGACTCGAGCAGACGTGGAATTTCTCCTCCCACCTCCAGCCTCTCGCGAAGCCCGCGCAGGGTCGCAGCCAGACTTGTCGGAAGAGACATCCTTAACAGGACGCTGCCGTGCTTCCCAGCCGCCCATTTCAGAGCACGATAAACCGAAGCCTTCCAAGGTCAAATAAATCCCGTGAGGCCTGTGACTCAGCAGGTCTGTGCCCGCACAGCCCTGGAGGGCTGGAGCCGACTTCGGAAATATTCGGAAGTATTTGTGGGAAAAGGAGCGCTGTTGCTCGGGTCTCATTTTGGGGCACAAACACGGTTGCAGCCCACAGAGTCATTTTGTAAAATTCCTAAAGCCAACCCGCCCCGAAACAAGCAGCAAGAGAACGTCCGCCTGCGTCAGGGGACAGTCCCGGTGAACATCGCTCGTGGGCAACGCCCGGCCCAGGAGGGGGAGGGCGGGGAGGAACGGGGCGGCAGCAGGGCCCACGCAGGGCTGCTGGCAGACTGCGCCCGCGGTGCTCACAGACACTGAGTCACAGCCCTGAAAACCTGTCCTCGCCGGCATCCCAGCAGCGCCGTGCGCAGGACGACACCTCAGCTCTTCTGCGGGGCATCGATCCCCTGCCCTCCGGGCCCTGCCCACCGGCCCAGACTCAGCGCCCCGCTTGCCTGCACTTGACTGGAAGCAAAGACATTCGATGAGAACGACTGATTGGTGGCAACGTGTGGCCTGGGCGTCTGTCCGCGGCTTTGCGGGAGGCAGCAGGGACTGGGTGCTGGGCCAGAAGAAGCTGCTCTGCAGGGCAGAGAGGACGCGGCTGTCACCAGCAAGAGGGACCCAGAGCACCCAGCAGGGCCCTGGGGCGGGGGGCACGGGCTTCTCTGCAGAGTCTGGGGGCCTGGGAAAGGCACGTCCAAAGGATCCCAGTCATTCTGGGGTGACGAACAGGAAGAGCAACGCTTGTGGTTGTTATTAGTATTTACCGAGTGTACACGACGTCTCAGCATGGCCGGGGGCTTGTCAGACACTGATCATTTACTCCCCACCATAGCGGGGAAGGGCAGTTTCTGGCGGGTGTCCCCAGCTCAGGGGTGACTGGCCCCAGCCTTGAGGCCTCTGTTTCAACCCCCTTGCTCTAGTGACCTGGAGGTTGGGTTGGGGGACTAGCCTGGCATTCAGTGTCCTCACCCCGGAGCCTCATGTCCTCCTCTGCACAATGGGGCTCTGAGCCCAGGGCCTCCGAGTTCTCAGCCCTCCAGACCCAGGGCGTGCTTTGGGGCGTTTGGGGGTGCTGACCCTTTGCTGTTATTAGGCAAACAACAATGACATTTGAACCTGGTTCAATGACCCAGAATAACAAGAACAGGGCTCAGGCGGCTTGAGCGTGGCGAGCAGAGATCCACAGTGGGGAGTCTCCCACTCTTGTGGACCCTGAACTCTTTCTAGGACTTCTGCAGTCTAGAGTAACCTGCCGATTATAATGGCATCTTCCCCCCAGGGCCTGCAAGCTCAGGAAGGGTCTAAAGGACACATAAAAAGCAAGAGATCATTGAATCCACTGCTGATGGATTCTCGCCAGTACCAGCGCAGGCCACAGGACAGAAGGGGCGAGGCTTCCGCAGGGCCGGGACTGGGCTTCACTTAGGCCCCAGCGACGAGGGTCCCTCTGGGGGCTCCACGGGGCCGAATGGACGAGCAGCGGCCAGGACTGACCGGACTGCCTAGTAGGCCACAGTTTTCACACCCAGGGGTCCCTGGGAACCCTGATCCCGGGGGCAGGCGGGATGCGTTGGCAGGAGGGGCAGGCCTGGACCCAGGAGAAGGTTCTCTGGGTGGAGACGATGACACGGGGCTGGGAAGGTCTCAGTGACAGGTTCAGGTGTGAGCCCACACCAGCGTGCACAGCGAGGTCCCCAAACGCACAGCCGGCAACCGGACGGAGAGAATGAATCGGTCGGGGAGATCGGGGCCATCTCAGGAGGCAGGAGGGGTGGGGAGCGGCAGGCGCCTTGAGGTGAGTAGACATGGCTGGGAACTCAGAAGCGATGAGCGTGGCGAGGGACAGGGGTGGGGACAGCCCGAGAGGCGAGACAGGCGGGAGCGAGGAGGCGGGGAGGCCGCGCAACCCCAGAAAGGACGTGGCCGGGAGACTTCCCATCATCCTCACTGAGACCCCTCTCACCAGACAGACGTCCTTGCCGCTAAGCAGACAAGTCTTGTTTTAGGTATTTTTTCTTTCATTAATGAATTTTCCAAATTACAGATGCTTGGCAAGAAGGAGAAGTCCGATTCCTCAATCCTTTTTGGACATTTTTCTTTTTTTGGATAAAATTTCCTGGCTGTGTCTCTCTGTCACATGCTTAAGGGGAAGTTTATTCTCTCTGGGGCAAAAGTGTCAACTCTGATTAACCTTCAAGAAGATGCGTCATCCTGAGTGGCCACGTGATTAGGGGACGTCTCCGGGTTCTTTGGGGCGAATCTCCCTCCCTGAGGCTCTGCCAGTTAGTATCGCTTTTCTCTCTCCTGAAGGGAAAAGCGGTTTTGTTTTGGGATTCGGGATGGGGATGGAACTAATTCTGTTTTTATATAGACGAACACCTGCCGCAGTGCACGTGGTCCTCAGCGCAGGGCCGGGTGATTCCACGGGGGAAGGTGCCACGTGCCCAGCCCCTAGATCAAGAAGCAGGAATACAAGACCATATTTTTACTGTACCTTTTCTGGGTTTAGACATATTTAGATACACAAGTACTTGCCATTGGGGTGCAATTGCCTGCGGTATCCAGTACAGTGACACACTGTACAGGGTTGTAACCGGGAGCCATGGGCTACACCATCTAGGTTTACGTGGGTGCACTCTGTGACGTTTGACAACCCATCTCGAAGGACGGATCCCTGTCGCTAAGGGATGCGTGAATGCAAATAAAAGCAAAACAAGGTGTATCACAGTCACATTTTTTTAAAGCAAGAATATAGAGAAAATCCTAAAAGCAGCCAGAGGGGGGAAAATATATCACATTCAGGAGAATAATATTAAGAATAATGGCTGACTACTCATCAGGAATGATGGAAAACAAGATAAAGAAATAACATCTTTAAAGTGCTGAAAGAGAAAACTGCCAACTGAAAGTGCTTTGCCCAGTAAAAATACCCTTCAAAACCGGAGGTGAAGTAATGACATTTTCTGACAAATGAAAGCTAAGAGAATTAATCACCAGCACGCCTGGGCTACAAGAAATCCTAAAGGAATTTCTTCAGGATGAATGAAAGTGGTCTAAAATGGATCTGGAAAAAAGAATCAAGTTTAAAAAAAAAAAGCAGAAAGGGTAAAATATATAGATAAATACGAGACTATATTTTTAAATTTTTCTAAAAATCTATTGACTGTTTAAAGCAATTACGATAACGAGGTATTGTAGCATTTGCAGCCTATGTACAAGTCAAATGAATGATAACAGTAGCACAAAAAACTAAGTGGTCAAGGAAATTATACTGAAATTAAGCGTACGCTGTGGGATCCCCTGCCCTGGAGCGTGGGTGAGAGCAGGGTGCATGATGGGATGCCACTCCCAAGGTTAGCTTATATTATAAATCAGCCGTGAAGGGGGTTTGCACACGTGATTAAGGTTTCTAGGCACTTTGACTTTGGGCTTCATCAAAAGGGAAACATTCTCGGGTGGGCTCAGTCTCATCAGGTGAGTTATTTAAAGCAGAGCTGCTCTCTTGTAGCCTTGCAAAAGCAAACAGGCATGTTTTGAGCTGCCTGCGGCAGGAGTGGCCTAGGACTGGGGGGGTCTCAGTTATACAGCCCCCGGGGAACCGATTCTGCCAACAGTCACAGAAGCTCGGAGAAGACCCTGAGATGCGCATGAAACCAGACCCCCAGCTGACACCTCGAATGGAGCATGGTGAGACCCTGAGGACCCGGTCAAGCCTTGCTGGAACTTCTGACCTACAGAACAAGGCGGTGGGATGATAAATGGTTGTCGTTTTAGGCCATGACGTTAGTGGTCATTTGTTATGCAATAATAGAAAACTAATACATGTTGTTCTAAGGTTCCAACTTTGTATATGAAATGGCTTAATATTTATTGAAGGAGGACTGGGACAGGTTACGATGTACACTGTCATCCTGAGAAACCACACAAAAAAATTAGTACAAAGGGATGTAACTTAAAAAGCCAACAGAGGAGATAAAACAAAATACTAAGAAATATTCAGTTAATCCAAAGGAAGACGGAGGAGGAACAAAAACACGAGGGACAAATAGAAAACAAACAACAACATGCAACACTTAAACCCAGCCATCTCGGCCGTGACACTAAATGTAAATGAACTGAACATTTCATATAAAAGGCATCAGTTGTCAGACTAAATAAAAATAAATAGGACCCAAATATGTGCTGTTACAAGCGTCACACTTTAATAGTCCTTTGAGGACACAGATAAGTTGAAAGTAAAATGAGGAGGAAAGATACACAATGCAAACATCTCTCCAAAAAAAAAAAAAAAAACAAGAGTATTACCTGAGATAAAGAGACACTCCTCATAGTGACAAAAAGGTGAATTCATCAAGAAGATATAAAAGTCCTAAAGGTGAATACATCTAATAACAGAGTTTCAAGATATTCAAAGCAAAATCTGGCAGAACTAAAATGAGAAACAGTCAAATCCACAATCATAGCTGAGCATTTAAAACACAACCCTCTCAATAATTGATTTTTAAGGAGCAGTGATTGATAGAAAAATTAGTAAGTCTATGGGAGATTTGAACAACACTATTAATCAACTTAGCCGATTGTCATTTACAGAACATCCCACCCAACAGCCACATAATATATTCTTTTCAAGTGACATGAAACATCCACCACGATATACCATAGGCTGAACCGTAAAACGGGTGTTGATATATTTCAAAGTGTTGGAATCGTACAGATTGTGTCCTCTGAACACAGGGGAATTTAACTAGGAATTAATTATACAAATACGACTCGTCCCACATATTTTGAATATTAAGCCAAACACTTCTAAATAACTCCCGGAACATGGAAGAAATCACAAGGAATATTTTAAAATATTTTGAGATAAATGTAATGAAAATAAAACACATCAAAATCTGTGAGACAAGCTAAAGCAGGGATTAGAGGGAGATTTAGGGATTTAAATGCATATATTTTAAAAGAACAATGGCGCAAAATCAATATTCTAAACTTCTGTCTTAAACTAGGAAAAGAGAGCAAATTAAATTCAATGAAAGTAGAAGAACTGGACTAATATGGAGCAGAAACCAATACAATCGGAAATTGATAAACCATAGCAAAAGCAACAAGGTGAAAACTTGACTCATTGCAAAGATTACGAGGAATCACACTCCTAGGAAGACCCATCGAGAAAACTACAACCTTGGTGCCAACCAGACCTGGGTGTGGACCCCGCCTGGGGCACTTCCCAACTGGGCGACCGTGCTAAATTGATTAGCAACTCTCTTCCCGTGAGACTATAAACTACACACGGGCAGGGGACTGCATCAGTAAGGTTAAGCCACAGGTTCTCTGTTTGAAAGCTATCCAAAATTCACTCCCAACCCTTTTCTCTCTGGCCATGTCTCACCTCCCTTGCAGCTAGGGTCAGCCATGTCACCAGCTATTGGCTAGGGCTCTGGGAAAGGTGTGGCTGGTTCAGAACTCTAACCTCCTTTTTCCTTCCTGCCTTAAATGCGGATGTGATGGCTGGAGCTGCAGTGGCCATTTTGTGACCACATAGTAAAGACCAAGAGAAGCAAAGATGTCATCTTTGACACTGTTGAATTGCGGAATCCATTCAGCTGCTCACCACTGAACTTGTTTCCACGCAGGAACAATATCTCCTCGTCGCCTAGGCCATTTAGCTCAGGTATTATCTCCTCACAGGGGAGAGCCTTCCTCACCAAAGTGGCACCATCTCGTGTGTGTGCAAAGGAAAATGTGCAAGGAGGTTTATTGCAAATTTGTTTTTAATAGCACATCCCCTCCCCAAAGGGGCCTGGTTAAATTATGGTACGGGATGCCGTGGAGGGTCTGCATCTGTTAAACAGATTAAGATACTGTTATAAAAAGAGACATAAAACATGGTCATGGGGTCACCCCTGTGATCTGGCAGGAAATGGCCTGCCACCAGAAGCAGAAGGGAACGATTCCCGTGGCTAGCTCGGAACAGCTAGCTCGGAACAACTGCTCTCGGGAGGATCTGTGCTTAAGGAAAGAGCACGGCAGGAAAAGACTTTCCAAGACCCACCTCCCCGGCTCCCCGACCCTGGTGCTGCTGCAGCCTCACCTTGGGTGCTTTCCTTGGCCGGACAAATGGCCAGGTGGGGCCGGGTGGCGAGGACGGCCCGGCCAGCCCGTCCCGTGCACCCCCAGCTCCGCTTTCCTGGTCTGACACTGGGTCAGCAGCGGAGCAATGCTGCCAGCTCTGGGCACGGTGCTGAGTCCCCTGCAGCCGGCGAGGTGTGAAGGTGACTCGTTAGGAGTCTGGCAGGGAAGACAGGACTTTCTCACCCCTGGTGTCTGGAGACTGCGGCTGACTCTGAGATTTCCCTGGGCTCCCAGCCCAGAAGGAAGGAGAGAGGAAAAAGAGAGAAGTGAGAAAAGAAAAAGAGGGAGGCAGAGTGCCCCTCGGGAGCTGTGGGCCGAGCCCAGGTGCTTAGAGGGGAGCCCCCACTGCCCTGGGAGTACGGTTTGGTCCACTCCCCGGACGGTGAGGCCCCGCTCCCGCCTGCCCGCCTGCTCCTGTTCTGCTGGCCACTCCCCAGGCTGCCTCCGGCCCACCCCCCGCCCCCACCCCACCCCGCCAGCCCT
>VBSM01003201.1:3030823-3055711 GCA_008086735.1 Cheirogaleus medius
ATAACACATCCCCTGAAAATAAGCCCTAGGGTGTCTTCTTGAGGAAAATAAATACAAGACCCTGTCTTATTTTCGGGGAAACACGGCACCTCTTCCAGCCTTTCCAGCGAAGTCCGTGTCCTGAGCGAGCACACCGCTGGCTGGGTGGCAGCCAGGGCCGCCCGGGTCACTGCAGGGCGCCCCTTCCCTCCCCAGCTCACCTCCTCTTTCCTTCACCTCCACTGCCCCGGGCTTGCGCCCCAGAGTAGATCACTGGCACGTAATCCTTCCCTCAGGCTCTGCTCTGTAAAGATCACCTGCTTCTTGGGGACAAGAATGTGTCTGACTCATCTTTTTCCTCTCCCGTGCCTGGAGGTAAAATATTTGAGGAATGAATAAATTGATGGATTAATTACATTTTCATACATCCACTTCACAGATGGGAGAGGAAGACACAGGCGGGTCGGGGGCGGCCCTCTCTTAGGACATTTGGCCCAGAAATTGATCTAATGGCTGAACCCGAGTCCTTATTCTCAAATAGACAGGTGGGTAGCTGAGAAACTCACTGTCCTTCTATGAAGATGTTTTCTGACCCAGCCACAGCGCCATGGGAACTCAGATAGCCGGAGACAGTAAAATGTTCCTTCTCAAGCCTCGAAGCTTTCCCAGCTGTAAAGAAATGAATTACAGTTGGACATGGACTCATGCCGCCACATCCAGGCAGGTGTCTTTTGGTTGCTTTCTTGCAGGTCCTTATACCATGACACAGGGAGGTTTTTAGCATCAACTCTGGATCTCAGCCGCTGGGGCTGTCTTTGAACCACGTGCCTAAGAAAGGGAGGCATGGACATGTTTGCTCTGACGCCTGGTGCCCAAGTGCAGGAGATCTCTCCAAACGAGGGCGGCCCGGAGGCATGACCAAGCCAGGACAGGATCAAAACGCACCGCACCTTAAAGAAGAGCCTCAGAGCTCTCCAGGTGGAAGTGAATCAAATCGCTCAAACAGAATGCAAACGACGTTTGCTCGTCTCACCGGGAACGACTGTGTGTTTTGCGATATTGCTTTTGTAAGTTTCTCAAGAGTGCGACCCAATTCTTCCGTTTGCTCGGCGGTTCCCTCATAATACAGCCTAATTAAACATGATTAGTTTCCAAATTGCATTAAGCCGGAGCCCCCGCATATAGAGAACCCCGAATCTAATTAGAGGCCACCACGAGTGTCGGAGGAGCCCGCAGACAGGACACCGCTCCACGAGGCCTGGCTGTCTGCTGGATTTTAGACTTCAATTTTCTTAGTGATGAGAGAAAAAAACAGATGTGGCAACAAAAAAAAAATCATGTTTTTCAGCTGCAGTTTGACGACTTTAACAAATAACTTTGCATCTGAATATAACACATCTCTGGTAGACATTCCAGAAAGAACGTGAGCATGAAGTGCTTTATCTCGGGCTGGAGAAGGGAGACGGCGGGCCCCTAAAGCTGTTCGCACGTTAAAACGAAGCAGCCACAACATTGGTACAAGGGAGCAAATCAAACCAGCACGAGCCCCGGACCGCTCAGCAGCCCCGCTAAAGACCCTCTGCTTAACCGTTTCCGAAACAAGGGTGGGGATGGGACCGGGGAGGGGCCCAGGAAGCCGGAACCCCAAGAACACCCCGATTTGCTCCCCAAGATGAACACCGAGTGCCTAATGGAGAACACAAAACCCGACTGGAATCCATCTCATAGTAAAACCCAAACTCGATAAAAGATTTAATCGGTTTAGGGGGCTGAGCGTGGAAAAATGTCAGTGATTACTCTGGGAAGAAAAAGAAAAGGGGGTGGCAGATGAGTCAGTGCTTTTCCTGCCGAAGTTTAATGAAATCACTTCATTTCCTCATTTCTCTGCTCCACTGGGCTTCCGAGCGACCTCTCTCCCCCCTGCTGTCTCCCGTGCCCGGCTGACGATGCCCTCCGGGGTATCATACTGGCGCGCCGCGTCCCAAAAGGCTGGCACAGTGCTGAGCACGGGCCTCTCTCCCGCCTCTCCCCCTCACCGAGTGCGGCTCCCAGAGCCAGGGGGCCTTCCAGCCACCTTGGCCCAGGGCAGGACTCAGAAGGGATGTGGCCCTCGGTGCAGGTCACCTACCCGCCACACAGTCTAATTAATGCTCACGGTGCCAGTGCAGCCCCCAGGGAGGAGAGAAAACCAGGAGTCAGAAGCTATAATGGCTGGCACCAGCCCCACGACTCATTTGCTGTGTGTCTCTGAGCAAGTCCCTTCCCTGTTCTGGTCCTCAGTTCCCTCCACTGGAAAAGGGACATAAGATTTGTGCCACCTCAGGCCCTGCTGTTGCCTCTTCCCAGCTGTGTGGCCTCCACATCTCCAGGGGCGTCCGCTGGTGTCTAAGCCGAGATGAGAACTGCGCCCACCTCGCAGGGCTGGTATCGAGCCAGTACTGTCAGCAACTTCCTGGCCCTTAGTAAGTGCTCAACAAATACCCGGTTCCTTCTAAGAGGGTGGAAGATTGCTCAGACAAGCTCACGGGAAGAGGAGGGTGGTGTCCTGGAATAAACCCTGGGTGGAAATGGTTTTTAAAAATGGTGGCAAAGCTGAAAAGAACAAAGCGAAGAGAGCCACGAGGAGGGAAGACACCAAGGATGCATCCCCAGCCGGGACCGCGTGGATGGGAGCCAGTCCCTGCTTCTGGCATTAGATATCGACGACCTGGGGTCCAGGACCTCCTGGCTCCGAGTGGCACATTAAGGGGAGCCATCTGCCTCCCAGGAAGCGCGGCAGGTGACCAGTGGAGAGACCGGCATGGCTGAGGACTAGCTCTTGGCACATTCCTCTCTCTGCAGCACTTTGAGGGGCCGGGAAGAAACCTCGTCCGGGAAGTGTTGGCTGCACACCCACAGCCCACCCATGGCAGACCTCCCAAATGACTTCCAGGCACGTCCTGGCTGGAGGACGGCTCAGCCAGACGCCACCTTCTGAACACTCAACCACAAGCGAACGTGGGCCGTGTAACGAGCGTGGCGAACAGGGCCGGGCAAGCTTTGTTCTCTCCTGAGCACTGTCAGCAAAAACCCTCCCGGAATTACAGGCTCAGAGCCCTTTCTTGTGGCATGGCAGAGGGCAAAAGGGGTGTGGGGGTGAGGACACCCAGAGTTTAGTTCCAACTGTCTCCTAGCAGCTGTGTGACCTCGGGCAAGTCACCTCCCCTCTCTGTGCCTCAGTGACAAAAGTGTAAAACAAGGAACCAAAAGGCTTCTCGAGGTTGTCCCATTCTGAGATTGCGAATCTAAGCCCGTTGATACCTGGCTTTGTTCTCTCTCTGAAACTCCGAAAGGGAGGCATACAGGCAACAGCACAGAACCAACTTCAGACCCCTCGGGTTTTCAAAAGCTGCACTCAGACCCCGAGACGGCCAGGAATCCGTCGCTGCAAGTGATGAAAAGCACAGTTCAAACCAGCTTGAGCAAAAAGGGACACTTTTTTGGTTCTTGGAATGTACAGGCCAGCTGGCTACAGACATGGTGGTGTCTAGGGGTTCACACGCTGCCACCGTCTCACTTCGCCGCTCGCCCCCTCTCTCTGTCAAATCAGACAGACGCTGCCCCAGCGGTGGCCGAGCAGCCCCAGCACCTCCGGCCTAGCACCTGCAGCGTCCCTGCCGCGGCCCTGACAACAAGAGAGCCTTCCTTTCCGGGTGGTTCCAGCAGAGCGCCCGGGACTGCCTTGGATTTGCCAGCCTGGTTCACGTGGCCGTCCGCAATCCCGTCGCGGAGGTTGGGTTTAGATCTGGCCCCGTCGTGAAGGTCGAAGCGTGACTCAGCTGCGTCGGTTTCCCATGGCTGCTGTGCCGGGTTGCCGCAAACGTGGTGGCTGAAAACAACACACACTTGCGACCTCACCGTTCTGGAGGCCAGTCTAGAAACCTGCACCAGGTCTGGAAAATCCAGATGTTGGTAGGGCTGTGTGCCTTCTGGAGACTCCAGAGGAGAATCCATTTCTCTGCCTCTCCCACTTGCCGAGGCTCCTCCCTCCTTGTGCAGAGCTGGGGTGGCTCCCGTCCCACGGCGTCACTCCACACTGACTGCCCTGCCTCCCGCCTCTCCTTGGAAGGACCTTCGTGATCACACTGGGCCTGTCCGATAAAACAGGATAAGCTCCCATCCCCAGGTCAGAGGTCGGCAACCTTAGCTCCACCTGCAGCCTTCACTCCCGGGCCCTGTAACCTAGCATGGTCACGGGTTCTACAGACTGGGACCTGGACGTCTTCGGGAGGCCGGTATTCGCTGACCACATGAGCTGTGGAGGTTTCATTCTCATCATCTGGGAAATGGGACGAGGGCGTTACCCCCCAGAAGATTGTTCTGGGGCGGGAAGGAGGCAATGCCTGGAGTCTCCAGCACAGAGCCAGGCGTGAGCAATCGCCGGCCCGGCCTGTCTGCACGTCTGCCCCGTGAGCATTTCTGAGATGCCGCGTAGTTATGCTGGGGGAAAAGCGACCCATGGTTTGGGCAATTAAATAATGTAAAATAAAATAACAACTCAACGCTGGGCCTCCAAGCCTGTGATCCTCGACAATCCCGGTGCTGTCCGGGCCACCGCTGCTCGGACAGACGCCACCGCGGGTGAGGGGTCAAGGGAGAAGGAAACTCTGCAGCTGTTCCCGGAGGGTTTGGGCAGCTCTATGACAAGGACATTGGGGTGACTGACACCTCACCCCCCACGAAACCCTCCCCCTTCACTAGTCACAGATTCCCTGTAGGGAAAGAAAGAACGGAGCACACAGCCTCTGGAGCGTTCATCGGCACCTGGCATATGGTAGCTGCTCAATAAATGCACTTCAATCTTAATAAAAACGAGATGAGTAAAGAGGTTTAGGTGGTCTTCCGGTGCCAGACCAGGGTCCTGCAGCGCCCAGCCTGAGACGCAGTCGGCGCTCGGGAAATGTCAGGTGACTGAAGATGCAGCAGGAAGAGACCCGGAGGGCGGGAAGACTGGAGTCCTAGCCTGGCTCTGCCACTGCCTAGCTCCGAGCCTCAGTTTCCCCACCTGCAAGAGTTGCCTGGTGCTGACCACACGGCGCACTCCTGACGTGGCAACTTTAGGAAGAGCAAAAGGCAGCAGCCCTGAGCCCCAGGGACCGTCCCCAGCCCCAGTGGGTCCCGTGGGAACTACTAGGGCTCAAGAGGCCAATTCTGCCAAGCCCGCAGTGAGGAATCCGAGGCACAGAGATGGGGAGGAACTGGCTGAAGGACTCGCAGCCAGGAAGAGCTCAGGACTGGAGCTGCCACAGTCCTGTCCCCATCGCGGCCTGCTCTGCTCACCTTCCCAGACAGCAACGAAGAGAGAAATAAAGCAAAACAGCAGGACACGCCAAGCCCACCCTCGTCTCTCACTCGCGCTCTGAGAAAGCTAATCGCGGTTTAATGACCCCACTTGCGCAGTCACGTCGTCTGACAGCATCCGAGCCTCCGGTGGGATGACCCCCCCCACCCCCCATCCTCGTCCCGATCAACCTTGTTTTTATTGACTCGCAAGCCGCTGAGCTGTCTGGGAGAAGGCAGCGCGCCAGCCTCCCTCTCTGGGGTCTGCTGCCACGCGGCGATCCCCGGCGGCCGGGGCCTCCCGCCGCCAACCGGGGCCTCTGTGATGTCTGCTAACAAATGCAAAGTAAATGACACCCCTCATCTGGGGGATGCGCGGGGACGCCGCTGTGCCGGCTGGAGCTTGGAAGTAATTCTGCGTCTGAACATTTCTCGGTGTCTAGACAAGAAGCATTGCCTGCCTGCCTGCCTAAAATATTAAAATTTTATACCCCACTCTCAGGAGAGGTTCTCTGGTTGTAAACATACAGAGGCCATATGAGTTTTCTTTATTTTTTTTTTCTTCCATAACGTTTCTTTTTGCCACCAGTTTTGCGGGTTACACAGCTGGAGAGTCTTCCCTGGGTTCTAAGGGCCTGGGCACGAGTCCTGTATTTGTCACCTAGCAGCTATTTGGGTCCTCTGGACCTTCGGTCTCAGTTTCCTCATCTGGGAAATGGGTGTGATAATACTGACCTCACTGGGCTACTGCAGGACTAGATGGAGCAATGAACAAAACAGCCTCGGTGCTTGGCTGAATCATGTCCCCCTAAAACTGATCCACCTGGAGCCTCAGCGTATGGGGAAGTCCAGCAATGGTCGTTTCAGATGTCAGCAAGTTAAGATGGCTCATGCCGAGTTAGGGTGAGCCCTGATCCAGGGACTGGTGTCCTTAGAGGAGGAGAGAGGGCACACGGAGGGAGGAAGCCATGTGATGACAGGCAGGGGTTGGAGTGATGTCACCAGGAGCCAAGGACCGCTGAGGAGCAAATCCGGCAGAAGCCAGGAAGGCGTCCAGCCTGGAGCCTCCAGAGGGACCATGGCCGGCCCTCCGGACACCCTGATTTCAGACTTCTGGACTCCAGACCTGTGAGAGAAGAACTGTCGGTGGTTAGGCCTCCCAGGCTGTGGGATTTTGTTATGGCAGCTCTAGGAAGCGAATGCAATTGCATAAAAATAACGATGTGTTGGCCACGGCCCACGCAGGCTTTGGGGTGGAGACCGGGCTGCGAGCTTCTTTCACAGAAGGGGACACTGAGCCTCCAGGAAGCTGAGTGACTGCCCATCCTCGTACTCAGGAAAGCAGAGGGGCAGACAGGGCCCCCTTCCCCCCAGGCCTGGTCTCCTGCCGGTGGGGGCTGGTGGAGGGACACCCCAGCTCCCCCTGCAGCAGTCGGGGCCCGGCACCCTCCCCAGAGGCTCCCAACCCCGCAGGGCTCCTAAGGGCTGCGATGGGGGGGGGGGGTGGCACGGGGAGGGCACTGGGCAGAGACCCAGGTAGGTCTCCTAGGACGCTCGGAGACGCCTGGGCCCCCACGACTGCTGCCTGCACAGGACCCGCCGGCCAGGGCAGCCCCAGGCCACACGTGCCGGGAGTGGGTGGCTGTTCACCCCAAGACCTGCTCTGAGCAGGACATCCCAGCCCTCCCAACACGGGAGGCCGCAAGAGGGGGCCTGGGGGACGCGCAGCCAGAGGCCCTGGAGCATCGTGGTGAACGCTGCAGAGCCTCCGCGGCCCCGTGTCCCCACCCTCGGCCCGTGTCCCCCACTGGCAGGTGTCGCCATATTCCTCTGCACTTTCACTTCCTTCTCATTTCTGTTTCAGTCACCCCCACCCGAGTTCTCTGGCTTAGACACGCCCCTCTCAGGAGCTGCGTGGAGCGGGCTCGGAGCACTGGTGCTGCGTGACCTTCCCGGTTCACATTAGAACAGATGATAACAATTAACACGGAAGTGATGGTGCTTCCCACCCACCGTCCTGTGGGAACCACAGGTACAGGGCACCCCGCCACCTGCCTCGCAGGTGTGGAAACTGAGGCCGAGGGCTTGCTTTGCATCACAAAGCAAACTGGTGGTAGAGCCGGGCCCTGGCGCCACCGGGCTCCTTCCTGCCGCCCCTCGTGGCCTTCCGCGGTCTCCGCAGTGGGCGAGGCCGCAGCAGCTTGAGGCAGGGCCGGGCCCTCATGTGCCGTCACCACTGCGGACAGTAGGTGCTTTATCGAAGTCTCTTCATTCCCATGGCTGAATAGACCGAGAGTCCTGGTCTTTCCTGCCCCCAGCTCTCTCCCGGGGAACCCTGCCTAGAGCGTGCCTGACACATAGAAGGTGCCTCACCATGGTCGGTCTTGCAGGATGCAAGTTGTGTGAACATGGTGTCGGTCTTTCTCCTGTGTGTGCAGTGCCCAGACGCCGCCTGACACATTGTCGTTGCCCAGGAAATAGTCACTGAACAACTCAATGAACGACTGGAGCGTGAGAACAGTCTAGATGGCTGCTTGACACAGCCGGGCTAAAAATCTGCATGTCTGAATCCATCCGGCCATCGAGCAAAATGTCATCCAACCCACACAGGCAGAGCGACCCGGGAGGGGGAGAAATTACCATAAATAATTCCCTGCGCTGACACGTCATCTGCAGGCCGATCGATGGTCAAGCTAAGATGAAGTGACACTGTTGTCCCAGGGCCACACCTCGTCTCTCATCTTCACCCCAGAGAACTGGCTCCTGGGCAGGGCTGGGGCCCTCCAACACCCCCAAGGAGTGGAGCCTCTGTCCTGAGTCGAGCTGGGGGTCCTCAGGCAGGGGACCCTCGGGCTGTCCCACCAGCCGTCCTGGAGAAGCCCAGTTTATGCTGCCGTGGAAGGTCACGCCTCCAGGACCTCCCGCATCTGAGGCCCCCGCACTGGGCTGTCCAAGTGACCATGAGTGACACAGATCCAAAGAGCATGCTGCAAGGCTGCCTGCTCCTCAGGTGGGTCGTCACTCCTCACTAGGAAGCCCAGGTGTGCAGGTCAAAGCTTCTTGTCACCTGTCTGCTCCTGGGATCCCTGCAGCAATCCTGCGTCTGGACCCCAGATCGCCATCGCTCTTGGACAGGTGTGGAACGGAGGTCCGGAGTGGTGTACAAATTCAGTGCCTCCAATGTGCTTTGGCCTCACACAGAGCTGGCCCTCACCACACACTTGCGGGTCAGGTTCACAGGAGAGGAAAGGGGCTCAGGAAGGTCGGGTAAGCTGCCAGGGGTCACACAGCCTGGATTCGAACCCAGGGTCCCCTGGCACCAAAACCCATGCTCTGTCCACTACATCTCCCCTCTTCCAGCCCAGCATGATCCAAAGGCACTGTGGCTTGTGTGGATTGAGCACCTACTGTGTGCAGGCACTGAGCTTTGTGCGCCCCATGGGGCAGTCACGAGAGGCATCTTCATTGTCACTTGTCATGGCTGAATTGCATTCCCCCAAACATGAGTTTACGTCTTACCCTCTGTGCCTCCGAATGTAACCTGACTCGGAAATGGAGTCACCGTGGATGTACCTGGTTAGGAGGGTCCTGGGGCAGGACAGGCCCCTAATCCAAGGTGACTGACGTCCGGGTGGGACCCAGACTCACAGGGAGAACCGCATGCGGGGACGACAGCAGAGACTGGTGTTGTAGCCAAGGGACGCCCGAGACTGCCGGCTGACGCCAAGCTGGGGAGGCAGGGATGGGCTCCACCTCGGCCTCGGGGAGCGGAGGGGCACGGCCCGCCCACCCCCTGCTGTTGGACTTCCGGCCTCCCTGGCTGTGAGAGAAGAATTCCTGTTGTTTAAACTTCCCAGGGCTTTGTCGCAGAGGCCCTAGGAGACGAGAGTCTCGTTTCACAGACAGGGAAACTGAGCCTGCACCGGGGCTGGGAGTGGTGCACGTCACACACCGACACCAGGCAGAGCCGCCTTCCCCTCGTGTCCCCGCGGCCAGCCGCGTCCGCTGAGTCCAGTGGTCATGAGGGTCAAACCAGGACTGTGGACTCAGGAAGGGCCCAGACGGGGCAGGTCACGGCGGCCTCACCCCCCATGGGCTTAGAGCCCACCTGCTGACACCACCCGCCCACGGCACACTGCTTGGGTCCACTCCCCTGACGGTTACACACACAAACACACACACCCCATCCCAACACACACACTCACGTGTACATGCACAGGTGCACACAGACCCTGTACCAAAACACACTCACACATACACACAATGGACACACACACATACACACCCCCCATGCTAACACATAAACACACACACCCCATCCCAACACACACACTCACGTGTACATGCACAAGTGCACACAGACCCTGTACCAAAACACACTCACACATACACACAACGGACACACATACATACACACACCCCATGCTAACACATACACACACACATCCCAACACACACACCCCCCCATCCCAACACACACACACACACCCCCCATGCTAACACATACACGCACACACCCCATCCCAACACACACACTCACGTGTACTTGCACAAGTGCACACAGACCCTGTACCAAAACACACTCACACATACACACAATGGACACGCACACATACACACACCCCATACTAACACATAAACACACACATCCCATCCCAACACACACACATACACCTCATGCTAACACATACACACACAGACCCCATCCCAACACATACACATGCACACACCATTCCAACAAACACACATACATACACACCTGTCCCAACAAACACACCTCACACACAGGCACACACACACCCTGTCGCAACACACACTCACACACACTCCTAGTAGTGCTGAGAGCTCTCAGTGGTGACGACTCAGGACAGACGTCCTTGCGGTCGCATCCCCAGCACAGCCACCGCTGCGCTGTGTCCATTCATGTCTGAACTCAGGCCACATGGTCCTCGTGGTCCACAGTGGGCATCGTGGCCACTCACCCCATCCATTTCTCTGTCCCCCTCAATTCCCCACATGCGTACAGTTGCCAGACAAAATACTAGACTTCCAGGCAAATTTAAATTTTACATAAATAATGAGTAATTTTAATATATATAGATATATATCTATACTTATATATATACTCTCAATATATTAATGTAAATATACAATCTATTGTATATATTAAATTATAATATATCACTCTATATTTACTATAATAAATACAATATATTATATACTTTTATGTGCAGGAAATACTAAAAAATCTTATAGTAAAAAACTCTTCATTATGTATCTAAAATCTGAAGTTTAATGGTGCGCCTGCATTTTTATTTGCTACATCTGGCCACCCCAGCCGAGCGTGGCCTGAGCCCTCTTTGGGGATGAGCCCCGGTGACATGGCCACGCAGCTCCCTGCTCCCGGCCCTGGCCACAGCTGGGTCAGGCCAATCAGTACCAGTAAGATTCGGTTCTGGAACATTGTTTTGAGCCCTCTGGGAAGTGAACTTTCTCTTTTCTACTGACTTTAGATCTGGACCCAAATGGCAACAAGGGGGGCTGACAGTCTTCTTGGGGCCAGGAGACGAGGTGGTCCGAGGATGAAGTCAACACAGTGGGTGCAGAATGGAGGGGCGGAACTCTAGCCTGACCAGCTGGCCGGAGCTGTTAGATCCAGCCTTATCTGAAACTGCACCGGGTCTTGATTTTCCGGTTACAGCAGGTCCCAATAAACTCTCTGTATTATTAAAGCCAGTGCGAGGTGAATTTTCTGTGACCACCACCCCAAATCATCCTGGCTTGTGCATGGAGCCTCGAGTCCCAGCCTTCCTAGCAAAGACAGGTCCCTGGGCTTACGATCACTCCGTCCCCAGCTGCTCAGCAGGCCTTCTCAGCAGCTAAGCATCCACACCACAGGCCTCTGGGATCTGAGCGTTCTTGTTTGGGCTCGACTGACCTTGGAGGTCTGCACTTGGGAACACACATGGCTCCGTTCAACCCGGGAACCCTGCCAACACTTGGTCTCTGCTATCTCTGCAGTGATTTATCTTCTCGAGGAATTTCCTCACCTGAACGTGGTCCAGGGCATGGACCCAGCGCAGATAGCATCAGAAACACATTACGGACCCGGATAATACATCACAGGGAAGGAGCGGGAGGAAACACGCTTTATTGGTTCAGGCCCACAGAGCCAGGAGGCTGTCGGCCAGAGAAGGCATTCTCATTTCTAGAATTCTTTGGGAGTTGAAGAATGGAACAGAAATTAGGAGTGATTCAACTGGCCCAAATGAAAAGCAGACCAGAGGGGAGCCCGTGCCCCGAAATGGAACTGCCCATAAATCTCGCCGTAGCTAATCTAACCTGGTTCTCCTGTGCTTTCTTCCTTTCTCTGAATCCATGTCTTGGCAGGATCCCAGACAGGACTGGGGCAAGCTAGCTGCGGTGCAAGAAGAGAATCAATCTCCTGCCCAGAGAGGCCATGCACGGTCATTCTTTTGCATGAAAAAGATATTTATTCCCAGATTGGAACAGGCAGTGGCCACCTGAGTGGTGCTTCACTTTCCTGAGCTGGAGGGTCCAGGACAGGGTCCCCTGTCTTTGCCGGGGCACGCCAGGGCTCTCTCCTCTTTCACAAGGGGCCCCCAAACAAACTGATGAAGAATATCCATGCTTTCTCATATTCTTCTATTTTAAAATCATAAATGCATTGCACATTCGTCAGAACAAATCAAGCAATAACCAAAATGCATACAGAAAAACAGGTGATCCATCCCGTCCCTCCCCCATCCCTCTGCCGCTCTCACACCCCCGTCCGTGCCTCTTCCCTGTTCCCACAAACACCCCCTGCACAACCCCCAAAGTGTAATCAGACAATAAACACTACTGAAAACTTGCTGTTTTTCCCTTAAAAACCTCCAGTGGCATCTCTCCAGATCTGTTAGTGTGGCTCTAACTTGTGACCTTTCATAGCAGCGAATATTTCTTTGACAGATGGACCGGCATGTTCTCTATTCATCACATTTAGGTTGTTTCTGGTTTTGTTTTTTTGACCACAAACAACCCTGAAATTGACATCTGTGTATGCAGATGTGAAAGTCGAAACATTTAACAACGGAGCTTGGCCAGGCCCTCGCCATCAGACAGAGGTTGGCCTGCGATGCCCGGGAGGCTGAATCAGCGGGCAGCGGGAGAACACGCGTCCTCTGCAGGGGAACTTGGGTCGTTAAGTGCCACGTTTGATCCCTTTCAGATAGACTGTGCAGATAGGATTGCTGGGTTAAGGGATGTGCACTTTTCTTTTAATACAAATTGCCAGAATATTTGTTTTGCACACGAGGATACAAAAGCCTCACACTAATCTCTGTCCAAGAGAACTTCGGGCCGAGCCGGCTGAACGCCTCAGTGTGTGGCGTGCGCCACACATGGGGCCCACAAATCAGGGGGCAACTTTCTCTGCAAAGACAGGTGGCGTGGTGGTTAAATGTCTAGAACATGGCAAGGCCTTCAAAGTAGAGTTTCATCTAGGTACTTACATGCCACCAGTGGGGGCCAGGGACCGAAGGATCCCTCATAGACTCTGTGTGACGTGACTGTCCCAGCCCGGCAAGCGCACTGAGGACAATGCTGAGTCTGTCATAGTGAATGCTGTCGGGTTTTTTTGATTCCTTCCAATAAGCTGCTAACAACTCCAGTATGCAGCCATCCGCCGCTTAGCATTGGCCGTACGTTCTGAGAAATGCGTCTTTAGGCGATTTCATTGTTGGGCAAACATCACAGAGTATACTTTCACACACCTAGATGGCATGTGTACCTTTATTTACGTACAGTCACGTGCTGCTGAATGACGTTTCGGTCAACAATGGACCACATATACGATGGTGGTCCCCTGAGATTACAATGGAGCTAAAAAATTCCTGTCCTAGAGATGGTTCCTGAGGAATTGAGTAATGAGAAGTTGTTGGAACTAGAACAAGAATGAGTAGCTGAAGAAGAGAAAAGAGAAAAGGAAATTGCAGGAGAAGAACAAGAATGGCCAAGAAAATTCACCGTGAAGTGTTTAGCACAAGCGTTTGCAGTCCCCGACACCCCCAACAAGCTCCTGAACAAGTTTGACAATGTGGACCCAACGCCAAAGGCTTTCATTAAGAAGAGTGTTCATGGTGCATTATCTCCTTATAAGCAAATCTATGGTGAGATAAAGAAACAAACCAGGCCAACCACTGTGGACGGACGTATTTCTGAAAAGAGTGATACCTTCTCAAGAAGAGCCTCAGGCAGGTCGCTCAGGAGGTTTCTAGAAGAAGGCATTGTGATCACAGGAGAGGACAACTCCATGAGTGTCACTGCCCCTGAGGACTCTCCAGTGCGACCGGATGTGGGTGTAGACGACACTGATGCTGACGATCCTGACCCTGCGTAGGCCTAGGCTAATGTGTGTGTTTGTGTCTTCATTTTTAACAAAAATATTTAAAATGTAAAGAAAAATAAAATAGAAGATTTTTAAGATAGGAAAAAGTTTATAGAATAAAGATACAAAGAAAGAAAATAATTTTGTATAGCTATACAATGTGTTTGGGTCTTAAGCTAAGTGTTATTATAAGAGTCAAACGTTAAAAGAAATTAAAGTTTATAAAGCAAAACAATTACAGTAAGCTATGGTTAATTTGTTATTGGAGGAAGAAATGTTTTTTATAAATTTAGTGCAGCCTCGGCGCACAGTGGTGACAGAGGCCACAGCAGTGGACGGTGATGTCTGAGGTCTTCGCGTCCACTCTGCACTCGCTCACCGACTCGCCCAGAGCAACTGCCGGTCCTGGAGGCTCTACCCACGGCACGTGCTCTATACACACGTGCCATTTTTAATCTTTTATACCATATTACGTTTGTTTGTCTGTTTGTTTGAGACAAGGTCTCACTCTGTTGCCCGGGCTGCAGTGTAGTGGTGTCATCATAGCTCACAGCAACCTCAAACTCCTGGGCTCAAGCGATCCTCCTGCCTCGGCCTCCCGAGTAGCTGAGACTACAGGCATGCGCCACCACACCTGGCTAATTTTTCTATTTTTTAGAGATGGGGTCTTGCTCTTGCTCAGGCTGGTCTCAAACTCCTGGCCTCAAGCACTCCTCCCCCCTCAGCTAAAGTGCTAGGATTATAGATGTGAACCACTGGGCCCATCCTATACGACATTTTTACTGTACCTTTTCTCTGTTGGGCTATGTCAGAGACACAAGTACTTACCATTGTGTGATAGTCGCCGTCAGTATTCAGGACAGTAACACACTGTACAGGTTGGTCGCTGAGGAGCAATAGGCCAGACCACGTAGCCTAGGTGTGTAGTAGGCTACATCATCTAGGTTTGTGCGAATACCACTCTATGATATTCACACAGTGACAAAATTGTCTAACGACCCATCTCTCAGATGTATCCCCACCGATAACAACATGTGACTCTGTATTTTTCATATGGGACAAATGCTCCAGCCCGTTACTGGATATCAATGTTCCCCACTTGATCTGCAACACTGATGTCAAGTGCCATAGGTCGGGTTTCTGTATGTGCTCCATTGTAACCTTAGGCGATCACCTCACAGACGCCGTCCATCGAGGACTGAAATGCTGTGCCACGCGTCACCGTATTTGAAAGCATATGGTGAACCCAGAAGAGTTGGGAACTGCTATTCTAGATCAGTCCTGTGTGATCGAAATATAACGTGATCCACATTTTAAATGATCTAGTAATCCCTTTAATAAAAGAAAATAAAAAGTAAAAAGAAATAGGCGAAATTAATTTTAATAATACATTTAGTTTAAACCAATATGTCCAAAATGCTATCATTTCAACATATAAGCGATTTATTAATATTTTCATTTCTTTTTTATATTAAGTCTCCAAAGTCCGTTGCATATTTTACACTGTAGCACATCTCAAGTGAGACCTGCCACACTGCAAGTGCTCAGCAGCCGCCCGTGACAAGTGGTTGCTGGACTGGACCGTGCGGGTCTAGAAGGTGTCAGGATTGGAGGACACCGCTGCATCCTGACCAGTCTGCCCAGAGGGGCGGCAGAGTGACTTGCTTTCTGGCTCCTTCCCTGTCCTGTCCTTGCTCAACGTTCTTCCCTGTCAGGTGTTGACCCTCCTCCCCACACTCTAGGGTATGGCGTTCTGTCCCTTGGGGCAGCCACCGGAGAATCCAGAGCATCTAAGGGCCCCCCCCCCAAGCAAACCTGGCACCTGAGCAGCTGTGGCCCCAACGCCAGGGGCATGGCGTGGGCTGTGCCCAAGCCCAACCAAGATGTGGGCATGAGACAGCAGCAGAGGTGGCCAGTGTCTTATGACCTTGGGGACAGAAAGAGCCATGGATGTAGCCCAGGGAGCCAACGGGACCATGCCCCACCTGGAGTGGCACTCAAACTGGGTACACACACCCTCCCACCAGGTGTTCCCACTCTCGGTTACCCATCCCACCATCTCCATGACAGGCAAGGGGATCATTCCTCCCAAAATAAAGTTGTTGTAAAAATTAAATCAATTAGAATTCCTAAAGCACTTACAACAGTAATAGGCATGTAAGAAGCAGCACATACATGTTTGTATATAAATCTAGACATTTTGGGAGAAAATGGTGTGCATAGTTTCTGATTTGTTTTGTCCTTTGGCTTCCTTTTTTTTTTTGCCAGAGTTACACAGATATCTGCTCCGTTTCCCTCCCGTAACCCTTGGTTGGGGCAGGGAGTGTAAGAGGGATGGTGTGGAGAGAGCCCGGCCAGCCCCTAGGGTCCCCCGTCCCACTTGAGGGCCAGTCTCCTGCCACACTGGCTCCACCCTCTCTCGCTGTGGCTGGGCAGTGACTGCTTCATTCTTCCAGAATCAGGACTGGTGCTGAAAGCATCACTGAAAAATAAAGTGAGGCGGGGGAGCTCAGTTATGCTGAGACTATGGTATTTTCCCAAGTTGCCTGCAGGACAAAACAATAAAAAATTTATCCTTAATAGCATTTTGCAGGATTTTGCCACAGGAGATGTTCTCCCCTCTGGAGTTTGGAAGGATTCTTGTCTGCCTCACATCCCCATCCTCAGTCGCGCCAGCCCCCGCCACCCTCGTCCTCACCGTAGACTCTGCAGCCAGCTGGCCTGCGCCTGCCCGGCCTCCACCCGGAAAGATGTCTGCACGCCGCCACTCCACCCTTGGAATTCCTCTCCGGGGAGGGGAAGGGGAAGCGCAGGCAGCCCCTCCCTTTCTTACTTCTCATCTGTAGATAAAAAGGTGATGTTAGAAGACAGAAAAACAAGAGAAAAGTAAACCCAAGCCTGCCAGTAAATTTAATTTCATAAAAACCAACATGATAAGAGATGTTAAAAATTGGAGGGGATAAAGGAGGGAGGAAAGAAAGCTCCAGAACAATATACAATACAGTGATAACATGTATGCATTGAAGCATCAGCACGTAATTATGAATGCACAGTGTACACGAATATGTGTTACGTAAATGCATAGAGAAATCTGGAAGAATACACCTCAAACTTTGAACAGTGGTTTCTCTGGAGAGGGGCATGAAATCAGAAATGGGAAAAAGAGGACAGGGAACTTCTGATTTGTGCTCTATATATGTCTATTGTTTAAATTTTTTAAAGGTAATGTTTTTTAAAATAATCTTTAAAAAATTAAAAGGGAATCTCCCATCAGATTAAAAATAAATGTAAACTGCATTATAAGCAAGGGGTCTTCACAAAGTTCATGGAAAATGCATATTATGAAAAAATTATGCAAGCATTTCAAAGTTTTTTTGTACCAAAATAAGCTAATACTACCGTATTAAAACATGTCTGAGCAGGATCTAGTGTGAGGCACTGAGAAGGATAAAGCATCAGTTTGAAAAGAGGCCCTCTCAGAGCGACATGAATCCGCTAAAATGGAAGTGAGAATAAACATCAAATTTATCACGAAGACTGGTGAAGTCATTGATAGTTTACACAAGGTTGTGGGGACAATGCCACCAAAGAAATCGGCAGTTTACCAACGGATAACTCACTTTCAGAAGGGACAGGACAATGTTGAAGATGAAGCCCATAGCAGCAGGCCCTCCACATCAATTTTCAAGAAAAAAATTCATCTTGTTCATGCTCTAATTCGAGAGGACTGACGAGTAACAGCACAAACAACAGCCAACACCACGGACCACTCAACTGGTTCAGTTCGCACAGTTCTGACTTAAAAATTAAAGTTTAGCAAACTTTCCACTTGACAGGTGCCAAGACTGGTGCACCCGCATGAGCTGCAGGCAAGAGCAGGGCTTTCAATGAAAATTTTTAACAAGTGGCACCAAGATCCTGAAATATTTCTTTGAACAATCATGACAGGAGATGAAACATGGCTTTGCCATGATGACTCTGAAGACAAAGCACAATCAAGGCGGCGGCTTCCAAGAGGGAGACGTGGTCCAGTCAACGTGAAAGCAGGCTGGTCAAGGGCCAAGGTCATGGCAATAGTTTTGGGGGATAATTAAGGCATTTTGCTTGTTGACTGTCTGGAGGGCCAAAGAACCACAACATCTGCTTATTATGAGAGTATTTTGAGAAAGTTAGCCAAAGCTTTCGCAGAAGAACGCCTGGGGAAGCTTCCCCAGAGAGCCCTTCTCCACGGCGACAGTGCTCCTGCCCATTCTGCTCAGCAGACAAGGGCCATTTTGTGAGTTTTGACAGGAAGCCATTAGGCATACACCTTACAGTCCTGATTTGGCTCCTTCTGACTTCATTTTGTTTCCTAATCTTAAAAAAAAATCTCCAAAGGGCACCCATTTTTCTTCAGTTAATAATGTACAAAAGGCTGCATTGACGTGGTTAATCCCCAGGACCCTCAGCTCTTTAGGGATGGGTTAAATGCCTGGCATCGTCACTTACAAAAGTGTCTTTACCTTGCTAGCGCTTGTGTCAAGAAACAAAGTTTATATATTTCTATATATATAATTTATATATATTATTTTTATCTTTTGATTCCATTTTTCCATGAACTTTTTGAAGTCTCCTGTATCGCTTTTTGGGGAATAGGTGAGGAATTGTCATATACTGCCAGTAGGAGTATATATTGATACAATCATTTTGGAAGATACATTTTTAGTATCTATTAAAATTTTAAATATGCAAGACAGTACACAGCACTTTCATTTTTCTGAGGAATGTGCACTAAAGGGCACAGGTTAGAACATCTACTGCAGGATTCCCCATAATAGGGGAAACTGACAACACCTCCATAGGAGGCTGGCAAAATAAACTATAAAGTGTCCAAACCAAGACATCCATTGTAGCCTTTAAAAAGATGAAGCAGAGTTACACATCATGATGTGGAAAGTTCTCTCAGATACTTTTTTTAGGGAAAAAAGAGTTGCAGAGTTGTCTTTATAATATAATACATTATATATTTTCTATGGATACCTACTTATGTGTGAAAATGTATAGAAAGAGGCCTCAAATGAAACGCACAAACTGATCCCAGTGCATGGTGGCCACCATGCTGGTCTCCAAATATTTCTGATCAACTGTACTTCTGGCCCAATCTTGAAGTTGGGTGGGAACATGTCACCACTTCTGCCCAATAAGGTGTGAGCAAAGCATCATGGGTCCACCATGAGGCATTTAATTTCGGCTGTGCAACTCCTCAGAGCTCTTTTTGTTCTGGCATGACAATCAGACACCTTTAAGATGGTAGCCCCCTGACAACCTTATCCCAATGAGCAGAGCCCCCTCCCAACCCAGATGTACATGAAGCTCTGAAGCCCAGAGTTCTGGGCTGTGTTGTTGTTGTTTTTCTTGTGGAATAACCCAGACTTCCCTGACAGGTGCACTATGTCACCCTAAGGGAAAAACCTGAAGGTTGGGTACTGTCAACAAAGTGCACCTGCCTGTCATGCTTGACTGTTTACAAAAGGGATGGCCAATGCACAGCTTTTCCAACTTATAATCTACACATATATGAGTTGTGTAATTAAAATCAATCCTTTAAAAGAATGAAAAAACTAGCAAAGAAAAGTACTAAAAATCAGCATCCAAGAGTCTTGGCCTTTGGAGCGAGAAGTGGACTGTGATGGTCAGTTTTGTTTTGCGTCACCTTGGCTGGGCCACAGTGCCCGGATATTTAGTCAAATATTATTCCGGGTGTTTCTGTGACGGTATTTTGGATGAGATTAAGATTTAAATTGGTGGACTCTGAGTAGAGCAAATTGCCCTCCGTAACGTGGGGTGGGCCTTATCCAACCAGTTGAAGGTCTAAATAGAACAAAAATGACTGACCTCCCACAAGCAAGAGAGAATTCCCCCACACACTGTCTTCCCACTTCATCTGCAACATCAGCTTCTCCTGATTCTACTTTGGACTTGAACGAGAACATTAGTTCCCCTGAGTCTCCAGCCTGGTGGCTCACCTGCAGATTTTGGACTTGCCAGCCTGCATAATCATCATGGGAGCCAATTCCTCTGGAGGGTTTGAGTCACACAGCCTGGGTTCAAGCCCCAGCTCCTCCTCTTCCTACTCTGGAACCCTGAACATGAAGCACAGTTGCCTCATCTTCCAACTGGGGATAATAGTAATCACCGCTCCCCCAGCACCATGTGGCTGTTTAGGAGTCGCTGAGCTGGACGACATGACAGTCCTTTCGCAGGTCCGACACAGGCAGTGGCAGCTCACGCTGTTGCCATCTTGACGGCGAGGCCCCACCCATCTTCCCGTCACCGCCTCTGGGGGCAGCAGGGGATGCTGGCTGTGAAGGAGAAATCCTGACCGGACATGAGGGACGGGGTTTAGAGTAAGTCACGGCATCCTCTCAGCCGCCTCCTCCTTGGCTGCACACGGCCTAAGAGACCTTTTCCCTACAGTCTTCCCGAATCATTCCCCCACCCACGCCTTGCCCAGTTGGGAGCGCAAGTGGTTCCCGAGAAGTGGAGTCCACTTCCGCCTCCTGTGAGGAGCACGTGACCTCAGCTAAGCCAATCACCACGTTCCATCTCTCCAGCTACAGCGAGTGGGTCCAGGGTGGCCACGTGACCCACCACTGTCCAATCAAAGTGAAGTCAGGACTCTCGCTGAGAATTCTGGGAGAGAGACCCACTCTCTTTCCCGGGGCCCATCTTGGAGCCCTGCGGGAGTCACCTTCAGAGTGAAGCCGTCACTGCAGAAGACGGGTGAGGGGCCGGGACCTTGGGGACATGGACTGGCTGCCGGGCCAAGCCTGCCCTGAATTCTTTGGGGTTTTCGCGGCACTTTGGGCAGTAGATGCTCTGATTGGTTACGCAGGCTGAGCCTGGTGGTCTGTTACGCGGGAGGGAAACGCTGGAACTCGCTTGTTCGCGTGGAAGTCGCGGTTGTCCCCACGAGGGTGGGAGGCGAGCACGCCCCAGTGCCTGGGGCCCAGCGGGCGTTCGGTCCCTGCCGCTCCTCTCCAGCGAAGCCCTTCGTGGCTGTCATCGAGGACACCCGGTCCACGCAGGCCGAAGCACAAAGGATGCCGTCGGGCCGGGCTTTCCCCACCCTCTGTCCTGTTACCTGTGATGACTGTCCCCATGTGTGACCGCTGGCAATTTCCAGAACCAGGAACAGGAAGACTTGTCTTTCCCGGTTGAATGGCACTGGCATGGTTGGGTCCCCTGCCACCGTGGGCTACACACCACGGCCAGGGAATGATGCTGTGATTGGCTAGGCCAGTCATGTGACCCGGGAGGAGGCTCAACCTGATTAAAACTCAACTGTTGAGGTGGACACAGGTTAGTCCCACAAGGGTGCTCAGAAAGGGGGATGCTTGATGGGAGAGGAAGGGACACAACAAAGACCTCCTCTCAATGGGCTGTGTAATTAGATGATCCGGGAGGCGGGCCTCCATAAGAGGTGGACAGACAGCTGGGGGTGCCTCTTTCTGCTCTGCCTCCTGTCTTTGACTGGGTCCCCCAGGAGCTGACTCTAAGTCAAGAATTCAAGTGCAAATGGATTTTTTTTTTTTTTTGCAAGATAGAGAAAGGTGTGTCAGAGAAAGGGAGAAAGCCAGCACTGAGCATACTTAGTATGGTCATGGGCAAGTAGAGGTCAATCCTGCTGGAGTCTTGGGGTAGACAGTTTAGAACGTGCCTCTCAGAGTTATCCCACCCAAGAGGCAAGGGAGCTGGGGTGTTTATCCACCAGCTCTCCTTCACCCCTGGTGGCTTCTCCCAGGGCTCCCCCAGCTCAGCCATATGGGCCAAGAGTAAACCCTCTGGCAGATTCGCAGGACTTGCAGTGGGACCCCCTCAGTGTTTACCGGAATGGTGAGAGCCGTTACTCCCCCAGGCCTCCTTTTTCCTGCCTGGAACACAGAGGTGTTGTCCACAGTTCAGCCGGCATGTTAGACCATGAGGTACTTTTGAGAGTGGAAGCCACATGCTAAAGTAGCCACATGCTAAAGATGGAAGAGCAAAAAATCTAGAAAACACCTAGGCTCTTGCTAACACCTTGCTGCCACCACAGCTATGGACAACCAACTTTCAAACCAGAAGGAGAAGTAAATTTCAGTCCTAAGACACTGCTGCTTCGCTGTGTGTTACCAATGACCAGACGCTCCTGACTGATTGGTCATGTGGGCTGTTCCTGTGCCAGTCCTGAGCTCCAGTGATGCCGCCGCTGCCGCCACTGCCGATGCCAGGGCAAACAATGATACCTAACACATGCCGTTTCTTCTGCACTTGAGCGCTTCACATGCCTTGTTTAGTCTTCATAGTGACCCTATAGGAGGCAGATACTAATATTATTCCATTTCACGGATGAGGAGACTGAGGCATAGAGAGGCCTAAGGTCGCACAGCCTGTAACAGCTGTCTGGCTCTGGAGCCCCCACTCCTACCTGTTACAACAAATAACCTCCTCCTCAGGTGGAGAGCTTTCCTGGCACCTCTGGGAAAGCCATTTTGTTCCCCCACTGCCTCCTGTCTTAGGGCTTTCTAGAATGACAACCCTGAGACTTCATTTTATAAGTGAAATGAACCCATCAGGCTTAACAAAGAAAAGAATACGATTTCTCAACAAGACTGTCTCGTGACAAAGGTGCCTCTTTGCAATTTATCAAAGCTTTTCATTCGACGAAGGGATGGAGGGTGGAGAGAAGATTCCTCAGAGTCTGTGGAAAAGGCTTTGGTTCCATAAAGCCTGACCGCTGAGGGGCACAGAGACATTCTGTGTA
The DNA here is from genome assembly GCA_008086735.1 of Cheirogaleus medius. Lineage (NCBI taxonomy): Eukaryota > Metazoa > Chordata > Mammalia > Primates > Cheirogaleidae > Cheirogaleus > Cheirogaleus medius. The sequence goes on from VBSM01003201.1 coordinate 3,053,293, forward strand.
GTGTCCAAGAGTGAGCCAGGGTGGGCTCTGCTGGGATACGACGCGGCCCTTGCGGTGTGGTGGTGACAGGTCAGTGAAGGACACCCCGTGCTGCAGGCAGAGTAGGTGCTCTGTGGGAGGCGCTGGTGGGGCTGGGAGGGCGGACAGTGAGCTGTGTCACACGGGAACCATTGTCTTTGGAGTCAGAGAGTCCTGGGTTCATTCCTTTCTTCGCCTCGTGCTCCAGGGAGAATTACTCAGCCTCCCTGTGCCTGCGTCTTGTAACCTGTGGGTCACAGCTGTCAGCAGCTACCACTGTCAGTAGGCGAGGGCCGCGGTGAGGCAAACACGGGCCATGAGATTGCCGCCTGGGGCCTCCACCATGAAATCAGATCACCAGGACCGATGCAGAGATGTGCAGAGACTCCTCCAATCAGCGACAGGTCCCAGTTCTGCCGCTTACCAGCTGCGCCATCGGGCCTGTGCCTTCAGCTCTCGGAGCCTCCTTTCCTCATCTGTGAAAGGAGAACAGTAGAGTCTCCTTATCGTGGTTCTTAGCCACTTGTTCAGCCAATATTTATCAGGCGTCTGCCATGTGCCGGACCCTATACGAGGCCTGGAGGTTACAGCAGTGAACAAGACCAAGGAGCCCCTCCCTCACAGGGGGCACAGTCCAGAGCAGGAGGCAGACACTCACGACATGACCACATGCATAAATGCAAAAGTGTGATTGTGACAAATACTGCAAAGACAAGGGACTGTGATAGGGTTTGACCTTGTCACATGCAAAGTTCCTATGGTTGAAATGATTAAACAAGATAAAACATATAAACCTTTAAGACTCAATGGCCGGAAGATGCTACAAGGCAGTGGTGTTAATGTTTCCTCAGGCCAATGCTGGGAATCATTTACGTGGACTAACAAACTTGCCTTGCGGTTCTGCACTTAGCAAGCCACCTTCTGCCTACAAGTAGAAATGGGCTGGTCATTCACTCCCCGTGATAGATATTCCTTATGAACAAACGCAGTGGCCTTCTGGTTTGATGTCTGAGCAGGCCAAGGTGTCGCATGGGCCATGCTAAGCAAGCTGGCACAACTGGGTGGTCCCCTGCTTTACACTAAATTCACCCAGGTCATCAACCCCACCTGGCAGGATGGGGTGGGGACAGCCAGCAGCATTTTGCAAGGGCACATTCCCCCCCCCCCAGGGTTATTTCAAGGGTTAGGAATAAGGAGCTCAGGACACAGCTGGTTTCCATGTCATCATTTCCCAGACTGCAGACAAGTTCCCTGGCCTGGCTTCAGGCAAGCCGGGTGCTCCAGGAGGCACAGCCCTGTGCCTTCCAGACGTCTGCCGAGGGACGCAAACATCCTAAGAGCAAATGTAAACTTTGCATTCTGTGTCCCCGCATGAAACAGGAGGACAGCCGGCCCCAGTGGCAAACAGAGACTGCGTTTACATGTCGCCACTGTGACCTCATTTCTAAATTCAAACAAAGTAATGTCTCCTATAATGGGCTGCCGGGGCCTCCGCCCTGAGAACGCATATTTTATCCTCGCCTTGTTGGGTCAGGATTCTGAAAAGGCTCGGCAGCAACCTGACAAAGCATCAAGGCGTCCCTGGAAAGGTTGTCGCTGGCTGTGAGCCTTAGCAGCAGGTCTAGGGGACCAGGCCAGACGCCAGTCCATCTGCCAGCGGCTCTGGCCCCAGCCTCAGGCCCACCCCAGGGTCAACTCCTTGTTTACAAGGCCCACCTCCAAAAAGATGCTCAGTGCAGCCCGGTCAGGGCAGGCAGGGAGATGGCCATCCTCATTCCAGAAACTGCCTATCTCTGCCAGGGGCTGCTCAGATGTCAGAAGGCCCCTCGGGTCCTCCTCGAACTTTACTAGTGGGGACAGCAAAGCCGAGAGAGGGGAAGGACGCAGCCAGAGTCGCAGAGCAACCAGAGCACAACCGGGAAGAGAGAACCCTCACCTTCTCTGGGCACCCCCACTCAGCCCAGGCCCTTCCGGCACGCCCCCCAACACGCCACCCGGACAGGACCCGGCCAAGGCCCTGTTTCTGCTGGGGCCTTTCCCGACTCTTCAAGCAGGCGCCAGAGCCCTTGTCCCTGCCGCCGCAGCCCAGGTTTCTGCCCCAGCATCACTCACCCCCCATTGCCACTGCCCGGCCCTGTCTGTCTCCTCACAGCATAAACCCCGTGATGACAAGGGCCGTGGTGCACACACTGTGCCTTGGTGGTAGAGCAGGCACACACGCACATGCTCACACACATGTGCACACACTCGCACACACACATGTTCACGCACACGCAAACAGGCTCACAGGCTAGTGGCTTGTCCCCGACGGTGGCCGTGGAAGTGGGCGGGAGTGTTGTAACCTGCCCAGGTTTTGAAAGTTGAGCCACTGGGGCTCCTGACCCTGTGGAGCGGGCCTTTC
>VBSM01003201.1:3055811-3079180 GCA_008086735.1 Cheirogaleus medius
TCGTTACACGGGAAAACACGATTCTCGTCTTTATCAGCTGACAGCTGCCAACAGATGAAGCTGATTTTATTTAAGCTTTCACACACCCAGCAAGATAAACATCCCTGGACTCCAGTCTTCACAGGGAAAAAAAGTAAAATGAATGAAGTCAGAATCTTGAGCAGGTTTCTGGAAACCTGCAGAACTGGGCCTAAATTACAGGCGAGCAGTGGGGGACGTGGAGGGAGATGGGCCGGAGGGACCTGGGGCCGGAATTGAGAAACACGGGCTGGTCCCAGCGCAGGGCAGGAACGCACCTGCTGGCAGAGATGTCGTAAAGAGGGGGCCCTGCCAGCTTCTGCCCCAGAGGGCCCCAGAAGTCAGTCGGGGGTGGGGAAGGGCTGAGGCTGCAGGAGCCGACCACCGTGGCTTCGATCCGGCCCTGCTGCGTGCAAGCTGCATCCATGGGAACAAGTCACTTTGCTTTCCTGTGCCTCAGTTTGCCCTCGGCGCATGGGCAGAAAGGTTTGAGCGAGGCTCTGTGCAGAGCAGTCACGCGTGTGCAGTCCCTTCCCCGGCGGAAAGGAGGCCTGGCAGTGAGTTAGCGTGAGGTTCCCCTGGTCCCCGGCCTCATGTTCCGCCGCTGAACCCAGCGGCACTGAGCCCCTTGGAGCTGCCCAGTCGCTTCCACGGCGGCTTCTGAGACCCTGGCTGCTGTGTGTCACCAGCTCCTGATCCCAAGTCTAGGCAGGGGCCCCGACGGTGGAGCCTGGCCGACAGAGTGTTGAGTACAGCCTCAGCTGGTCCCCCGGGTCCACCTGCCACTGACCCACTTGGAGTTTTGCATGGAATTAATTGGGAGAAAAATTGTATGGCTTTAAAAAGTATTAACAGCATGCGGGAGGGAGGTGGTGTGTTATCAAAGGACAGTTCAGGGTGCCTTGTGGTGCTGGCACTGCCCGGGGTCTCGACTATGGAGGTGGAGACACAAAACTGCCCAGGTGATGGCGGAACGTGCGTCCACAGGCACAGCCGCGTGCAGGGGCGCCTGGGGACATCCGAGTGGGGCAGATGTGTTCCATCAGTGTCACGGCCGGGCCGCGATGCTGTGCTGAAGTTTTGCAGAATGTCCCCATTGGAGGAACGGGGCAGAGTGGACAAGGGCTCTCCCTGCATTATTCCCTTCAGCTGCATTGGAATCTACAATTATCTCAATAAAAAAATAGGAACATGTAAAAGACAGTATGAAGACCTCTGAACTCGATCTCTGAATGCTCTTTATGTATCCATTAATTTATTACAAAAATGCGATCAAACAAACTTCTTCTATTCAGACAATATGTATTAAGCACTGCTTTGTGCCAGGCACTGCTCCAGGGACCAGGGCGGCAGCCAGGTGCAGATCCCTGTCTCTCCTTGTTACTTAAATCTGGTGGGGGGAGCAGACCACAGATGGGCGAATACCTGATTGCACAGGATGCTTTGAAACATGAAACACAGAGGCACCTTGAAGGCTGCCCAATGGCGTGAGCCCTAAATCACAAACAGAACCCACCCATGGAGATCTGGGCTGCAGAGTTCCAAAGCCGCAGGGCACAGGCCACGAGTGAGAACAAGGGCAGCCCCCTGAGTGTCAGAGCCCTCTGGTGCGGAGGACACTGGCGCGCGAGGAGGGGACGGAAGAGGTTGGGGCTGGCAGAGCAGAGCCAGCAGGGCCCCCCTGGCACAGGGAGGAGGAGGAGCCCCCATGAGGCTCGTCCCACGAGGAACCCCCAGAGCATTTCAGGCAAGGCGCAGCGTGATGGGTCACGTCTGTAAAACCTCATTCTGGCTCCGGGTCCCTTCCAGCTCAGAGGCTGAGCTTCTAACCAGCATTTGTAAAGTGTCCACAGTGCAGGGCCAGCTCTTACTGGACCCAGAAGAGGCCCAGCCTGGCACCTGGCTGGTGAAACTGGACCTTGACGATGGTCAGCACCAATGCGGAGGGTGAGGCCTACAGGTCCCTGGCAGAGGGTCGCCTCTGGGGCACCTGGGCATCACCTGCCACAGGTGGAGATGGTCTCTGCCAGCACCCAGGCCCTGTCTGCCCCTGGCCCTGTACACAGCCACACCTCCCCGGGGCAGGCACACGATGGCATGGGGATGTGCACCTCCGCGGGAGTGCATCAGCCCCAGGCTGAGACGTGACAACGGCCAGGCAGGGGAAGGTGGGCCCCAGCCTTCCCCACCTCTCAGGCACTGAGCAGGCTGCGGGCTGCTGGAGGGACCGCCCGCCAGGCCCAGGTGCTCACGGCTCGGTGGAGAATTCCCAAAGTCATCGGTTGGCAGCCAGATCAAAAGCAGAATAGAATTCAGACAGCTTCTTGTACACGGTTTATTTCTAATTAATTCCTCGCTGGCACATGCAGAACGTGCACTTTCTCTCCCTCCTGGCTCTTCCAATCCCATACATATTTAAGAGCCTGACAGCTTTCCTGGTGCTAAATATAACCCACAGAGTAAGCTGTGAGCTCGGCGTGAGTCGGTGGTCCTCACCCCCAGCCTCGCCGGGCGACTCTGCTCTTCCGCTCCTCCCCAGGCATGCGGTGCCCCTGCCCGGTGACCAGCCCCAGCCCATGCACAGGCCCAAAGTGCAGTGAACACGTGTGGCTTCTGTCTGTCAGCATCTGTCCCCGCTCCTCTGGGACGAGCACTCCCGCTCTCCTTTGGGGACAGAGCTGACTCCACATCCAACTCCCAGGGTGGTGTCTGCCCTGAGCCCTCCTGCCACAGCCATGGGCTCGGGGACGTGCCTGTTACTCGAGACGGGCCCCTGAGAGCCTTCTCTGGGCCTTCTGCTGGCGCCAGGAGAGAAGCACCCTCTTCACTTGACCCGGCGTGCGGGGAAGGGGAAATCCCGAAGCTTCTGGCAGCCATCTGCTCACAGGGAGGCTGAGGCCACGGTGGAGAGACCAGTGCCTAGGAGCAAGGACTGTGACCAATGCTGAATCACGTCGCTGGAGGCCCTTGATCCAACCCTACCCGAGGTTTATCCAGTCACATGAGCCACGCCGAACGAGTGAATTTTCTCCCTTAAGCTAGTTGAGACGGTTTTGTTGCTTACAGCCAAGAGTCCGGATGCCACCAACGCCATCCCGGCCTGGTTGCTGCGAAGGGGAGAAAAGGCAGATGATAACTAGGACAGTGCCTGGCACACAGGGGTGCTCAGTAAACACTCTTTTCTCTCTTTTTCCACCCAGTTTCCTTCTATGCAGCAGGACTCCCAGCGACACGGGAGGGACAGACGCCAGCCCAGCTGGAGGACAGCATCGTCCTTGAGACCCTCCCAGCTTGACTCTTGTCTTCCTTAATGTGATTGTCAATAATATAATCAAACACCGCAGTTACCCTATTTGGCTACTGACGTGCAAGGCGCTGTAGCCGGCCAGTGAACGCTCACTTAATCCTCAGGAAATCCCAGAGAAGTAGATCATGCGACTCTTTCTGTGTTCACAGAGCCCCCATTTGCTCTGGGCCCACTACGTGCCAGGCCTCTCATACACGTTATCACACGATCGTCACGTGCAGCCTCTGCGGTCAGCACTGCCATCTTGGCATGAGCAGGCAAGCTGAGACTCAGAGAGGGTGAGTCACTCACCCAAAGCCACACAGCTGGTGGGGTAGGGATCCTGGCTCACGCCTGCTCCTCGGTTGGCACATGCCTCTCGCTTAGCCTCCCCGACACAGGCCTGCGGCTGGCCCAACCCAGCTGTTCCCCAGCGACTCACACACCTCTTAAGAACAGCCCCAGGGCAGATACTCCTAACAGTTTTCTCCTTGGGGGGGCAGTGGGAGAAACTTCCGCAACCTTGAACGCGGTTTCCTGCTGGCCCAAGGAGACACGCAGGGGGATGATTTGGGATTTTTCAGAACCTGGAGATGAAAGTTTGAAGTTGTTGTGGGGAGGGAGGGGCGCAGCGGGGACGATGGTGTCCACTCTAGACCCCGAGTTGAGGGATGTTTGTCCACGCCCTGGTCCCCTTGGCCCAGCCCTTTTAGGAGGGACTGGCCGACCCAGTGGACGAGGGAGGCTCCTCTCCAGAGCAGGAGGAAAAGCGCGTCAGCCAAGTCACCCTTTGCAACTCGCAGTGACATAACTGATCCAGAGAAGAATCCTCAACCCATCCTAAAACCGTCAGGTGAGAGGTTGGTGGGGAACAGACTTTTTGCAAGGGGCTAAAATACTCCTCTCATAGTAATTTCAAAGAGAAAACAGAACATCGCATAGGCACATTCTTGATAACAAGATCTTCCCAAAGCTCGTGGACGTTCCACGAAGACTACATTGTATTCCTGCCATCCACGAAGAGATCTTGGTTTTAGCGCGTGGCCCCTCGCAGCCACTCAGGAAGTGCACAATGTTAGCGTTATCAGAAGGCAGGGAACTGAAATGCCCCCGATTCTAACCAAGGGGTCCCCAGCAGAATAAACTCAGAGAGCACAGGGAAGCGTCTTTCAGGACAAGACGACAGCGCTTGCTCTGGTCTCTCCCCAGCCGAAGCACTGACCCAAGTTCAATGGTCCAGGGAAACAGGCTGCGGGAGGTGACCGCAGGCCAGGCCACCTGGAACCCGCCTGCTCTTTTTCAGTAGCTCTTAGGATCTTGGTTTGACCTTGCGAGGACAAGTGTAGGGTCGCGCTCCCTGAAATAATTGTACTGTCGTTCATCCGTCAATCAGCAAAGATGGAGAAGACTGATGCTCGCAGGGTCAGGGACGGGCCCACGGATTCACTCTCGTGGGCTGTAGCCTGGCACAGCTTTTCCAGAGGGTAATTGTTAACGTGTCCGCAAAGCACCAGACACATGCGTGCCCTTTAATGCAATGAATTCCATTTCCAGGAATCCACCTTAAGGAACAAATGAGACCAGTGCGTAAAAATGAACAAGGACGTTTGTTCCTGGCCCCATTTGTAAGAGCGAAAAGCAGAAACTATCAAAATGCCCATCATGGGGAAATGGAAAATAAATTGACATTCATTCAAACAGTGAAATCATTAAAAATGGTAATGTTGATGAATATTGATTGACATGAAAAGATGTTCACTATAGATTATTAATGCAAAAAAGCAGCAGTTAACGAAACTGTATGTGTGAGATAACCTATTGTTTAAAACTGTGTGGGGGTGTATTTTGCATGCATAGAAAAGTCTCAGGAAGATAGCTAAGCTGCGGTGCATCCATATGGTGGAATAGCAAGCAGCTGTTTGTGTAGATGGGGGATCTCTTCAGTACTGATGTGGGGAAATCTCTAAAATGTGCTGCAAACAGCAAGGTGTGGAAAAGTATGTATATATGTATGTGTATACATATGTTTTATGCATAAACATATATGTTTATGTATGAAACAAGATAAAATATGTATTTGTATTTCCTTGTAACTATGTAGAGATCCTCGCCACTAAGAACTAAGAAAGGACATCACCTGTCAGGTGCAAGGAACGGGGCCCATGGCCCTGCCCTACACCTTTCGTGCTGTGTGGCTTTTGGGCCATGTGAGTATGTTGCCTACTCAAAACATTTCGTATCACAAAATAATTCTGGAAAGACACGGACTAAAATTATACTAAAAGTCATTCTAATTAATTAGATTCCTAGTAATTTTTATTTTCTTCTTTATGGCTTTTTAAATTATCTGACTTTTTTTACAATGAGCATGCATTATTTTCATATCTATTAATAAAAACAATAAAGTGGTTTCCATTCTGAAATAAAATTACTAAAATAGCCGCACGTGCTTTCCTTTTCCTTTCTATTTCCCACTTTCACACGCTTTCCCCAACACACACTCAGGGGCACACACACACACTTAGGAATGTTCTCGCACACTCACGTGCTCACACGGTCACACTCACACACATGTATTTCTCCACCCCATGACTCTGTTTCTGGTCTTGAATTTGCTGGCTGGATTTGAGCGGGACCTTGCCCCGGAGTAAGTAGCCGGGGCTCGCACACCCCGGACAGAGCCGGACCACCCCACGGCGGGCAGGGCAGAGAAGAGCCAGGCCAGGTGGCCACAGGCCTGCACGGTGGACAGGAAATGCTCTCCTCCGAACAGAAGGTCAAGTCAAGTCCAAAACCAAGTTGGCAGTGCTCCAGAAACCAATCACAATGGCCGGGTACTTTAAAAATAGGAAAATAATTTTTCTAGGTCAAAATAAGTGCAATTTCCCCTTAACCCTAAAACTTGGTGACCCTTTCCCTGCATACGTCACAGAGTTGGAGAGAGAGAGAGGAGTATAGTTATTTATCTCATCTAACCCCCACCGTAAACAAATAACATTAGAACACTGATAAAAGTAATAATTGCTAACCTGAATATGATACTTAACATGTGCTAGGCACTATCCTAGTGTTTTCAAACATAATAGCTTTTCTCATCTGAACAACTACCCTCACTCTTGGTGCACAGGTAAGAACGCTAGGCACAGAGAGCGCAAGTAGCCTGCCCGAGGTCACGCGGCCCGTGAGCAGTGGTGCTGACCCACCTGCTGCGCTCTCATCGACGAGGAAAATGGAAACAGCTTGTCCAAGGTCACATAGCAGGCGGGCCGAGGGGCAAAGATTCGAAGCCAGGCCTGTCTTCCTCAAAAACCTAAGCACCTACCTGCCACGTTATCCTGCCACTCTGGCGCCAGTCTCTTCCTCTGCAGCACAAGCGTGGCGAGACCAGCTCACTGCGCAGGGCACAGCAGCTGCTCGGGGGAGGCCTTCTAGGCAGCTTCCGGGCCCCTCCCGCTCTCCCTCTGCGGCAGGTGTCAGCTCCGGTCCCTCTGCTCCCCCAGCAAGAAGTCCAACAACAGAAGCCACGGTGAGGAAAAGAGGTTTTACTGAAGGTCCCCGAGGAGCCGGGGAACAGAACGACGTCACACACGCAGGACCCGCGCCCAGTGCCCGCCCGGCCCCTCTGCTCTCTCCACGCTCTGCTCTCTTCCGCGCGCCACTCTCCCCAAAGCCCCTCTGCTTTGCGAAGCAGCTGTCCTCCTGCCGGGCACCTCCCCTCCCTGTCAGCTCATCTGGCACCAGCTCCCGCCGGACAGTCAACTCTGGGACAGACCTGCGGGCAGGACGGTGCCAGGGAGCTCGCCCGAGATGAGCACCGCTGGGAGGGGCAGGCAGCCGGGTGGAGAGAGGGAGGAATCGAGCCGCGGCGCAGCCTCGCCGTGGGCCTCAGCCCGCTCTACGGGCGGCTCTGGACCTGCTCTGAGTCAGCCCCGGGCACGGCTGTCCCTAAAGGAAGTGTGACCTTGGGTGAGGCGCTTTTCTTCATCCAAAGCGATCCCCAAATGGGGCTGACCACCAAGGGCTGACAAAGACTCTCTCCTTGGCCAGACTGCAGACAGGCTCCAGGGAGCCCGCTTTCTGACTAGGCCTCATTTTGGGCCTAGTCTGTTGACTGCTCAAGGGCCTCACCCCCCGTCCACACTATACCTGGTCACTGCGGCCTGCCTTCTGCAAGAATCCTGTCTAGTGGGTTTAGCAAGACTAGCTCCCTCGAGCTAACCTTCCGCCCACTGACCACGCATTCCACTCGTGGGCTGTAAATCTCCAGCTGTCTTTGACGTATTCGGAATTGAGCTCTCAAAGGCAGCCAGGGCAGAGAGACATCAGACAGCAGCCTGGCCTGTCCATGGGAACATCCCAGTCTCCTCGCTATCGCTCCTCTCCCACCAGGTAGCATGATTTTGGTTCCAAGCAGCAGGGGCCTGACTCAAAACGCCTGTGCAAAGAGGACCTGGACTCTCTTGCCCACAAGAAACCCAGAGGCAAGGAAGCTGTAGGGCTGGCCAGTTGTGGCTTGGTTATGAAGGACCCATGTTCTTTCCAAACTCCCTGCTGCTCCACCCACCTCGACACACTGGCTTGGTCCTGGCTGGCTCCCTCATGGCTCCAAGATGGCTGCCACAGCCCCAGGAATCACATCCAGCCATGGCTACATATGACAGGGCTGGGGAGACTGCTCCTACTAGTGTGTCTCTTTTTAAGAACAAGAAAAACTTTTCCCAGAGCAGGTCCTGTTTATATCGCATTGGCCACAACGGGGCACGACTCAAGCCCTAGAGAAATGGGGCTCCCTTGATTGGGTAGGGGAGAGCTGGGGATGAAGCTCAGGCCACTTGGAGGAGGGCAGATCCCTGAACAAAGCCAGCCTCTGTAGGAGAGAAGGAAGGCAGCGATGGCCGCGGGAAGCAGCCAACCACAGCTGCCACCCCCTTCAATTTACAGATGGGGAAACTGAGGCCAAGGGGGCAAATCCAGTGCAGGGAACTTGACCCTGACTGGTGTGTTCACCCATCAGGGAGGGCCCAGCCACCGAGTTTTCACGGTGGATCTTCTTCTGGCTTCCAAAAGATTCCAGCGCTGCAGACACCCCCATGACTCCCTCGACAAGTCGGCGGGGGTTGGGCTGGCTTCGCACACCGGCAAACGCATACACAGCCCCCGGGTCCCTGGGGCCCCTCAGCCTTTGGGCCCTAATTAATCCATTCTCAGAGCCCCAACATCCGTCCTGCTCTAAACAAGCAAACTTGCAGCCGGCAGGGCCCAGCTGAGCTTCCCCAAACTGTGAGACTGGCTTGGCGCCGGGCAGGTGAGAAAAAGCAACAGCTCCTGTTCCTGAGGGCTGGGAAGTGACCCTGCTTAACACACCCCCTTCTGGGCCTGAGCGGGAGACAGTATTTCACCCTAGGAGAAACGCCCGGGCAGGGGCAGGGCCCCAGAGGGGGCACGGGCACCAGGCCCTCCCCACAGCAGTGTGGCCCATGCTGGGGCCGTGGGCTTCCCGCCACCTACTCGCCAGGGACAGAGGGGACGGTTGAGCTCAGGCCCTCAGCGCCGACCCTCCAGCGGAGAAGCGCACCTGCTGACTCGTCCCGGGAGGACTCCGTGGGAGGATGGGCATCACCACGTGGCGCTTCCCTGCCGCTCCCCCAGCCCAGCGACATTAGCACCCCGTTATCCTCCGTGGCACCCCCGTTGTTTCTCGGCCCCCACACCGCCGTGTCTGGTGCCGATCATCTCATGTCCACCCCACCCGCACACGTGCAATCCGTGAGGGCCACGTCAGGTGGCACTTGTGCGCCTCGGCCTCTCCGGGGCCAGCACGGTCCCTGGTACTGGATCAGCATCTGCTCAGTGGCGGGACTAGAGCAAGCAACTAAGAGGATCCTGAGTCTCCACTTGGCAGGGGCAGTGAACCGGCAAACAGAGGAGACCCTCGGTTTCAATCGCTGAGGACTCTCCAAAGCACACGCGACCGCCACCCCGCCTGCCCCTCGCGCCGTCCTCACTCGCTGGGAACAAACCCCTCCCCTCCGCGGCTCGCAAGCGGAGTCAGCTGGGAAACATCACGCCGGCCCTTCCCAGCCGACGGGAGGCGCGCGGCTGACTTTGAAATCACTTTGGCCTGTGAGTTTTAAAAGAGGTTGATTCTGATAAACTGACCTGAATGTTAACGGCGTGGAGTTTCATTTGTATTCCGATGGGAGGAAAATCAGCTGCTCCGAGGAGACGGTGCCGTTTAATTAGGTCTAGTAGTTAACTCGGGAAAAAGGCAGCGCTGCCAGCATCCAGGAGGGGATGCGAAATCTCCCGGGAACGCGCAGACTTCAGAGGAACCGCGAAAGGGGAAGCTGGCGGTTTGGAAATGATGAATCCGTCTCCTGAAAGAAAGAGACTACGGCCCCCCAGCCAGGCGCTGAGGGTGTTTGCTCTCATGGCTCCTGAGTCAGCCAAAACTGAGAAGGGAAAACAAGGGAGAGCGTGTTGGTCAGGACCCAAGTGCGTGCGTGCCTGCGTGTGTGTGTGTGTATGTGTGTGTATGTGACATTCGGGCCCGTGGGGCCAGAGGGGCAGCCAGTGTTGAATATAAGGATCACAGGCCTCTTCTCATGCTGATGGCAATGCAATTCGCAATAGCCAAGAAACTGGAAACAACTCAAATGCCCCCCCACAATAAAACAGACAATGCAACTGTGGCCTATCATGTGGTGGAATACTATATAGCAGTGAAAAGGAGCAGCCCCTGCTATGCACAAGAGCAGGGATGAACTGCAGAGTCACAGTGATGAATAAAAAAAGCAGCGCCCAAGGTCACATGCTGTATGGCTCCACTTAGACAATATTCAAGAACAAGGAAACTCATTTACAGTGGTAGAAGGCAGAAGAGGGTGACCCCGGCAGGAGGTGTAGCCTGGGACTTGTGAGTGCGGAAAGGAGCCACGTCTTGATCACAGTGGGGTTAGCGATGCGTGCGTATGTGTGAAGCTGCATTAAGTGGCACATTTCGTAAGGCTTGTGCGCTCTGTGTATGTTACGCCTCAATTTAAATATATGTATATTTAAAGAAAATCCTATTCTAGGGAACGTGGCAACTACGGCAACCACAGACCTTTTTGGCATCACACTCTGACACGTGCAAGCTCCGTGCCGGTGTCCCTCCCCGCATGGAGTCACGGGGTAACATCCTCACATTGTAGGTTGAACTCTTTGCCGTTGTCGCTCCGGTTCACAAAATAAATCACACAGCTTCCCTGCACTCTCTTTGCCGACACGGTTTCATGAAGTGGGGCGATTTGGCATTTCTTGCTTTCACTTAAGGGTTCCGTGGGGTGGGGAGACACGAAGACACGGCAGATTCCTGACTGATTTGCTCCTCGCGAAATCACACGGCAAGCGTGAGGCCGTCCCCATCGCCGCTCGAGCCCGGGAGGAAGAAATGAATGATGCTTCAAAGTTAGAAGATGTGAAAATTGATTCGGGAACGCTAGCTGTTTTCAATTTTATATCGCCGTTTATTTTAAGAACACGCAGGCTCTCCCAAACAGGAGTTTATAGGCAGATATGAAAATACGATTAACACTTAGGCTGACGCCGCGGACCCGGGAGGGGTCTCTATGCTCTGATCCGCACGGCCGAGGGAGCGTGATTCAAACCAGGTTGCGACGAGGAGACGAGGGACACGTGGCCATAAATAAAGCATAAAGAATCCACTGCCTTTTTTCAGTTTCTCCTCCTCGTCCCGTCTCCCTCTGAACTTGTATGCGGAAACCTCTTTGAGAGAGGAAGGAGACAGTTGGCGAGAGGGTTCCAGGGGCTTTTAGATTCAGAGGTCGAGAGAGGAAATAGGTCCTGCGGAGCAAAGAGCACCCGAGACGACTTTGTGCATCAGCAAAATGGCACGATGAGGGTGGGGCCGGCACCGGGTTTAGAGACCGAAGGCGCTGGGTCTCCACGCCAGCTGGTCACTTACCCGGTGGCACAGGCCACCTCACCTCTTTAGCCTCAGTTTCTTCATCCGCAAATTGGAGACAATAGCAGCACCCCTCCACACAAGCTGTTGGGAGGATTAAACGAAGCGGTTCGTGCCAAGCGCGTGGCACACGGGGGGCATCCGGTGAGCGTTGGCGCTTCCCAGCGGGCACCCTGTTGGCCTCTGCGGCCGCACGGCTGGTTCGGCAGCAAACACAGCAGGTCCTGGGCACGCACGGGTGGCAGGACTAGGGCCCTGCTTCTCACCTGTGGGGGCCGGCGCAAGGCAGAAATGTGGGGTCCCTTGTTCAAAAAGCAGGGGAAAAGCCAGATTGATAAAAGGTAGCAGGCTCTAACGCTTTTCCCTTTCTTCCGCAGTCTCTCTCGGCTCGTCGCGGTGTGTTTTATTTGCTATGCAAAGTCATCCTAAGTAAATAAAAAATTGTAAATTATTCACATGAATTTTATCATCATGCCGTGTCAGTTTTAAATACAAACGTAGGAGCATTTAACCCGTGCGCGGAATCGTCAGAATGATACGATTTGTATTTCACAGCCCGTACGTGCGCTTCACGCAGCAGAAACCCTGCCCGTCACCAGGGACGGTTCCCTTCACTTCCCGAAACGTGCGCGTCCTGCCCACGCTGCCCACCTTCGGCTCACGCACGCTCGGGGAGAGCTTAGTCATCGGCGCCGCCCGCCAGAGCGGACGCTGATTCAGGGGAGTGGAGTCAGAAAGACGACGATGGCGCCCCTCGGTCAGTGGCGGTCCAGAATGTCCCCGCCTTCCCTCTGCGTCTGCAGCAGGCTCCGGTTCAGACGGAGGGCGCGGCCTCCTGGGCGTCAGGGCCCCTCCTGCTCCGTCACAGACGCAGCCGGCTCGCCGCGCACGTGCGGGTCTTGCCAAACGCCCGCGAGTGGAGGGTCCCCGGAACTCTGTGCGCGTGGGCATCGCGAACACCCCACGCGGAAGGGGCGGCAGGGAGCGGGGTGTCGCACCCACTCCCACGCTGGCCCTGCACTTCTCCTAGAAAACACAAGCTCAAAGACACAATTATCCGGCGTTGGGAGGTGTCACAGCGGCAGAGCATCATGCCCGCGTGGGACCGCGCAGGTCTCCTGCTCGCAAAGCTTGTCCTTCCTGGGGGGCTTTGCTTCCGCTCCTGAGCCAGTCTCGGTGCCCAGCTCACCAGAGGGCAACAGTGCTCCTTCCACGTGTCCTTGCTCTGGGGCCCCAATTTACAGATGAGGAAACTGAGACCTCACAGGTTATCTGCTTAAGGCCACGTCTCATGAGGCAGATGCTGGCCGGAAGGAACCACTTGTGTGGGTGGTTCCCGTCTGGGTGCCCCGGTGTCGGCTTCGTGGGGAGCAACTGAGGGCCCCAAGCTCAGAAGGGCCCTGTCCTTGGCCTGATGCTCTTCTGTTGCCGTCTTGAAAGTCTTAATCATTTCTGAACAAAGGCCTCCCGTTACATTTTGCTCTGGGCCCCCCAGTTCTGCAGCCCATCCTGGTGGTCGGTCTCCCTAGGAAAGGCCCCCATCCCGCTCTGTGCAGGGACCGGCCACAGCAGCAGCAGCTTGCGTCCCTGGCCAGGTCGGGCTTGAGGTCATAGCGCACGACTCCACCACCAGGCCCGGCGGCAGCCTCTCTGCAAGGTTGCTCACTGCGTTCTCACAGCCCCCCGGCTGATCTCAGCCCCATTTCATAGATCAGGAAACCAAGCCCAGGAGAGGGGAAGCAACTTCCCCAAGCTCATAAAGCCAGGAAGTGGCAGACAGGACTTGAACCCAGGTCTGGTTCAAATGCAGTAGGACTCTAATTCACGCCTGTGTTCCATCACACCATCAGTGCTCCTGACGCGACACTCGAAAGCCCAAAGCAGACTTCGAGGAGCGCCCCTTCAGGACTCCAGTGGCAGAATCAGAAAAGGAGCCCAAGGAGCCTCGATCAAGCCATTCCTGAGCTCTCGCCCACGCAAGTTGTGCTCGGGAGACTCCCCGGCCCCATGTCTCAGCACAGTTGCTCCCAGGGACTCACAGAAGAAGTCGGCAGGGGCACGCAGAGCAACCATCACAGGGCTGCACGCTGCCCTCAGCACCCAGCTCAAGCCAGAGCCCAGGGCTCCCGCAGCGATTTGGGCCGCACGGGGAGGATCGCAGAGAAGGCCAGAGCCTGGGTCTGATGCTGGCAAAACAAGAGTCTGCAGCTGGGCTTTAGCACCTACTGAGACTTTTCTGAACTTCAAGTTCCTCGTCTGCAAAACGTGCTAACACTTGCATCATGGAGCCGAGAGGGCATGAAGCAAGACCGTACCGTGCGCACAAAGCCCACCGTGCCGCCCAACAGGACGCCAGCTGCGGCGGCTGCCAAGAGCCCCCGACTGCGGGCACCACGCTGCTCCCCGGAGCCAGTGGTGGCCGGGGCGAGGCCTGGCTGTGCAGAGACCTGCCCCGCAGCACGCCCATCCTTGGCGGCGGACGGCATTTTCCTACAGACGCGGAAATCGATTCAGGCCTGGGGACCGGCTCCTTATGATTCCTTTGCTTTTCTGTGATGAGGACTATTTTGCTTTCCCGGCTCTCTCCAGGGGCCAAACCCACTTCCCTCTCTGCAGTGCAGGGGGCAGACCTGCGGCGGGAAAGGAAAGCTTGCCTGGTCCCGGGGGAACTGTTGTCAGCTCATGATTTAATTATCTCCGGTTGATAACTGGCAAGCTGTCCCCATCTTCCTGCACTGGAAGCTGGATGCTTTCCTTTTATTGAATCCTAACAATATTTTGGGAAACCTCTGAACCGGGCTCCCAAGGAGAAAAGGACTCCTTGCAGTGGGAAGTTGGGGAGAGGGGCTCTCTGGGGCCATTGTGGGAGCCAGAGGTGAC
This sequence comes from Cheirogaleus medius, assembly GCA_008086735.1. Taxonomy (NCBI): domain Eukaryota; kingdom Metazoa; phylum Chordata; class Mammalia; order Primates; family Cheirogaleidae; genus Cheirogaleus; species Cheirogaleus medius. Next base: position 3,069,962 of record VBSM01003201.1, read on the forward strand.
CTGGTCTACACGCCCTAATGTTGAGTGTGCAGTCACTGCCTGCCGACCCTCTCTCAGCTCCTTGTGGGTGCTAAGCACCTCCCCACCTCAGGGCCTTTGCACATGCTGTTCCCACTGAGAGCACATTCTTTCCCCAGATGCCTTCAGAGCTGCTTGGTCCTCATCTCCTTCCCGGATGCTGCTCTCCAAAGATGAACTCACACACCCACAGTTGCTTGTTCAGAGGCAGGAGGGGGCAGGTCTCTCTCCAGTCCACTGTGGACCTCAGAGGCGCCAACCGTCCCGGTTTGCCCAGGACTGAGGGGCTCTGGGTTGTGGGACGTTCAATACTAACAACCAAGTCAGTCCCGGGCCCCTCACCGGCCTCAAGCCCGGATGCAGGGACGCCGGCAGGACAGACTCGATTCAGGTACAGTTCGGGGAGCAGCAGGGAGCTCCCAGCAAACAATCTAGAAAACCTATCAGTTTCTTTCTAGTTCAAGTTGGCTCAAAAGGAGTATTTTTGATTCTAGAACCTTAGAAAATACAAAACTTTGGGTTGGGTTCATTCTAGTCCTAGACTCTGACAGTCTTGCGGTGCCCCGGCAGGTCACGCACAGGGCAGCAGGCCGGCCCCAGCCAGGCCGCGGCAACCGGGCTCCAGGCAGGGCTCTGCGGACCACGGCCCGAGGGCCGGATCCAGCCTGGGGCCCCGCGAGCTACGACTGGTGTTTCCATATCTAAATGGTTGGAAAAAATCTAATGCTATGTGACATTTGAAAATGACATGAAAATGACTCGGAACTCCGATAGCAGAGCCCGTAAATGAAGTTTCGCTGGAACGCGGCCATGCTTGTCCACTGCGTCTCGTCCGTGGCGGCTCTCACGCCATAAACAGAGCTGAGCGGCTGCGGCAGAAACTGCCTGGCCTTTTACAGGACCGTGTTTGCTGCTCCTGCTCCTGACTCACACCTTGCCGGCTCCTGGGGGGGGAGGGGAAGGAGGAAAATGGCATTAATTGAGCATCTACCTTCCACACCCCACACAGCCCCCGGAGGGAGACACTGTTCTCATTCCCACATTACGGATGAGGAAGAGGCAGAATTTGAACACAGCGCTGTTGGTTTCCGTCTCTTGCGCTTGAATAGCTGATGCTGCAGGCACGAGGCTGACTTTGAACCCTGCAGCCTCCGGAGGAGCTGAGGCCCCGCCCCCACTCCCAGCCCGGAAACAGTCCTCAGCTTGCTCCTGCCTGGGGTGCCATGACTCATTTTTGAATCACAAAAACAAACCCAGGGTAAGATGCCGGTCTGGGCTGAGCAGCTCTCACTTGGGGGCGGGGAGGAGGCAGAGCAGGCCCGTGGCTCCCAGGGACTGGAACAAGGGCCCTGGCCGGGCGCTGCGTCTGCACAACATCCCCTGCACCGTGCGTAATCGCCCCGTGGCAAAGGGCAGCTTCCCTTCCCAGCGGCCCAGCTGGCAGGAACAGCAGACCCAGGCCGGGCTTCTCCAGTTCGCCTCCCTACACCGCTGCCCAGGGGCTCCCCTGGGTGCTGCAGCCGCCCCTCTGGCCTCCTGCACCCCCCAGCCACGACCATCCATCTCCCCGCCGGCAGCTGAGCTCAAAATGCTGCCCGGATAGTGCTGCCCGGCGCATACCCAACAGCCTCCCTTCGCTCCTGGCTTGAGAACAAGGTCCTCGCCCTGGGCTGCAAGCCCTGCACCTGGGGCTCGGGATAAACGGCAGGACACCCAGCTCCATTTGAATCCCAGATAAACAAGGAATGATTCCTTAGTGTAAGCCTGTGTAAGTACGACCCATACAGCCCCTGGGGGACACACTTACACTAAAAAAGATCTGGCTTCTATCTGAAATTCAAACTGAACTGGGCACCCTGGATTTTCATTTGCTAAATCTGGTGACACTCCTGACCATCCCTCTAACTTCATCGCCCTCCCTGTCCTTCGCCCCATCGGGGCTCCTGCCCTCCGAGGCCTCCCTTCAGTTCCGGACCTCACGTGCCCTGGCAGCACAGGGCCGCGTGGGCTCTCTCAGACCCCTCTAGTGCTTCCCCACCACCGCGCAGGCAAACGCCACTCATCCGTCAGCCTCCGCACAGCCCGCCAGCCGCCCTGACAAGTCAGCCTCCCGTCTCACACACGTATACGGCGCTGTCTGTCCTGCGTGCTGCTGTGTCTCCAGCACCCGCTGCGGGGACTGACACACTGTAGACGCTCAGTAAACAAGTGCCCAATAATCGCATGGGCCAGGCCCAGGCCCAGGACTGCAGAACCCACCCGGGCCCCCAGAACCACTTCCCCAGGCTCACAGCTTTGTCACACCCCCAAGGGGCATCCTGGGTCCCTTCTTGTTTGCAGTGGGCAATGGCTCTGGAGCATAGTCTATTTGGCAAAACTGGTTTAGGGAAATAAAGTGTGAAAATCCTGAATAAAACTCATGGCACTGAAATTTATCATTTTTTAAAGTCTCATTTTCCTGGCAAAAAATAAAAATGATACCCTTCCCAGAGTTACCCACTTGGAGGAACTGACAGGCTGGAAACACCGGCCAGCACTTGGCTCTGGGGCTCTTCCCCCACAAGCAACAGAGAGATGCTCGTGAAAGTAACGGGGAGACCAACCCTGGGCTCAGCACAAACGCGTGCATTTTCCTGTCTGTCCAGACAGCGTCCTCTGATGCTGAGTCCCGCAGGTGGGAAAGCTGCGGCCGGCTCAGGGTCATCGGCCCAGGGTCGTGCAGCAAGGAAGCAACGGAACCAGGAGGGAACTCGGTGCTGGAAAACTTGTCTCCAACCATCTCAGTAATTACATTAAACAATAATAAAGTAAATGTTCAAATTAAAAGGCAGAGACCATAAGAATAGATTGAAAAAAAAGACCAAATTATATGCTGTCTTAAAGAGAAACAAGCCACCAATAGACTAAAAGTAATGGATAGAAAAAATAACATGCAAACAGTAAGCATAGAATGTGCTTACATTAATATCAGACAAAACAAAGCTCAAGATAAAAAGTGTTATCAGAGATAAAGATGGACATTTCATGATGATAAAAGGGTCGATTCATCAGAAAGACATAACAATCATAAATATATATGCACCTAATAACAGTGCCTCCAATTACATGAAGTAGCAAAATCAAAGGGAGAAATAAATAACACTACAATCATAATAATAGTGGGGGATTTTTAACACTTCTCTCTCAGCATTGCTAGAACAACTAGACCAATAACAACAACCAGAAAAACCATCAAATGCATAAAAATCTGAACATCACTAAAAATCATCTTCATTTAATTGATATTTATAGAACACTCTACCCAACAACAGCAGAAGACATTCTTTTTAAGTGTGTCTCTTCAAAGATACATCATTTTTATGGTATATTTACAATTATGGGCAATTCGCTGGGCCATAAAACAAGTCTCAATAAGTTTTAAAAGATTGAAATCATACACAGAATGTTCTCTGACAACAATGGAATTAAATTAGAAATCAATAACAAAATAATTAGAAAATTCTCCCACATTTGGAAAATAAACAATACTTTTCTAGTTAATCCACAGTCAATGAAGAAAATGCCAAGGAAATTAAAAATTATTTCCAACTGAATGAACATGAAATAAAATATATCAAAATTTATGTGATGTAGCTAAGGCAGTGTCTGGAATGAGTAGCTTTAATTATATAAGAAAAGAAGAAAAATCTAGATCATTGGTATGACTTTCCACATTAAGAAATTAGAAAAAGAAGAACAGATTAATCCCCAAGTAAGTATAAGGAGGAAAGTTACAAAGATAAGAGCAGAACTCAACAAAATAGAAAAAAAATAATAGAGAAAAATCAATGAAATCAAAAGCTAATGCTTTGAAAAGGTTAATAAACTTGATGAGCCCAACCTAGCAAAAAAGGAAAGCAAGGACATCATTGTATATCCTACCAACATCGAATGGATTATAAGTAAGTGCTGGGAACGATTTTATGCCCATACATTTAATAATGTGGATGGAATGGACAAATTCCCTTTCGAACATGACTCACCAAAACTGACACCAGAAGAAATAGAAAACCTGGATGGCCTGCACCTACTGAAGAGATGGAATGCATTATCGAAAACTCCACCCCAGAGAAAACTCCAGGTTAGAGGACAGCCTGCACAGGAACGGTGGTGAAGACTGCTAGCCAGAGCCGGCTGTCTCGCGGATTGACTCCAGGTTCTGATGGTTTCAGGAGAAATACTGGCAAAAACGTGACTTGCCGAAGCACGGTTCTCCACTTCAGCACGGAGCAGCACTTACAAGTATGGGACTTACAAACGAGGAGCCAGTGACCTCTTCCATTTCTTGTGCTCTTCCCGTGTGCCATGCCCATTGTACAGAGTTTCCCTTCCCTGTCATTTTTACCATTTCATAGGAGAGAAAGCTTGTCTCAAAGATAAAGGGTTAAGTGACCAGGCTGAGGTCACGCACCCGAGCCCACAGTGTTTGTCACCAGGACCTCAATTCCTGCCTCCCCACCATCTAGTAAGGGACTGCCTGGGAACATTACTCAGCCAGAAAAGAATTGTCGACTCCCTTCCCAAAATAAATCTGCCTCCTCCCCACTCCCTGCCGTCTCAGAAATGGCATCACCACCCGCCCAGTGGCATGAGTCAGAAACCCCGGAGTCATCCTCACCCTCTCGCATCACACATGTGAGCCGTCAGCAAGTCCTGCCGGCTCCAGCCCCGGATTCCTGTAAACCTGGGGCTGCTCAGCACCTGCACGGCAGCCACCATGGTCCAAGCCACATCGCTCCCTCCCGTCCCCGGCAGACCGGACTGCCTGCAGCCACCCTTGCCCTTACTCCCTGCCCATCCCCCACACCACGCTGGCCTGGATCGGAAGCTCCTCCCCTGCTGCAAAGTCCTCCACCGGCTTCTCGTCACACTCGGCACAACATCCCCGCTTCTGACCCGTCTGACGCTCTGTTCCAACCCTTCTCTCCCCCTCTGCTTCCTCCATGCGCCACTCACTTGCTGCCTCCTCCTGAATGCCTGCTCCTGCCTCGGGGTCTTTGCACAAACCGCTCCCTCTCCTTGGATCCCCCCCCCCACCCCGCACGGCCAGCCCCATCTCATCATCGAGGCTTCAACCCAATGTCACCTTCTCAGAGGCCCCCCCCCCGCCCCGCCCGGACACCCTGGCTAAAGCAGTCTCCCGTCACTCTAGCACGGAAATCCGTTTCTATTTTCCAGCGGCCCCCTCAGTACCTATATGGCTTTATTTATTTGTGCAAACATCGATGAACAAGCACGGCTCAAGACGTGCTTGTGAAATTGTGTTATTCTTGTCCCCCACTCTCCATTTAAATGCATTCAGTGGCACTATTTTTCACCCTGGATGAAAAGTTGGGTAGGACCCATGACTCTCTGGTCATCTTAAGTGACCAGGTACAAAGTCCTCCCACCTATAATTCGAATGTCAGAGCCGTGTGATGGTCAAAACTTTGACCTTAGTTTAACAGGCAGCTCTGCTCCCTCCCTGGCTCCAGGCCGCTGCAGGTGGGGAAGCCGGCCTGCCCTCGTGGCTCTGCCCTGCCTGTCGCTTGTCTTGCACCTCCCACTTCTGCTCACCTGGCTCTGACCCTCCAGGGTCTCCGTGTGGGAGGAGAGGTGAGGGGAACAAAAAGACCCTACTTGCCTGGTGACGTAGCCTCATCGACTCTCCCTGGTGGGCACTTGGAGCCCCCCGCCCCCAATTGCTGAGCCTGTCCCCTTCAGTTCCTCCCGGAGGTGGATTCGTCTTCATTCCAGAGAGACGCTTCCCGAGGAATCTCGTAGCAATGCGCGGAAAGCTGCTTCCTTCTGTGGTCTGTTCACTGACGCCCGGCCCAGGTGACCCTTCGGTCTGGCTCTTGTGTGCAGGTCATCGCCTGGGCCATGGGTGCACGCGCAGGCCCTCGGCTCTCCCAGAGCCTGGGCAGGCGGACGTCCTCTTGCGGTGACTCCTTCCAGCGGGGAGCCAGACACTGTCCTCTGTGACCCGCGGACAACAGGGCCACATATCGGGCACTCGGAGCGGTCCCCTTGGCTCGAGGTGCAGGGAAGCAGCCCACACCTGCTCGTGGGGGGAGACCCCCAGGGCACCAGCAGCTCTGTCAAGATCCTTTCTTAATCTGCCTCCTCCTCATCTCACATTCCAGATCCTTCCATGCCCTTAAGGAAGGGGAGGACTTTGAGGGTCCTCACATGGATTCCCGATCACCTCCTTTTGGGAGGCGCTTCATGATGGTCTCTCTGCCAACCCACTTTGCTGTCTAGCATCTGTTTTCTCAGCATCTTGGCCAAAGCTTCCCATTTAACATGACGACATTTGTCGCCCCCTCCCCCAAGAAGAGTATGGTCTCCTTGCAGACGAGGATCCTCTCTCACTGTTAAATGCATCCCGGTGACTGGCAAATTGCAGGTGCTTGGTAAACACTTGTCAGCTGGCTCTCAAAGACACCCCCATCTACCCCAGCGGGCCTGCGTGTGGCTCACACTCGCCTCCGCTGGCCGGGTTAACCCTGTCCAGGGCAGGGGGAGGAGAGGCCCAGAGGGACGCTGGGGCGGGGAGTGTCTGGAAGGCTGAACAGAGGTCCAGGCGGCGTTTCAGGAATCGGGGCTGAGGGCAGCAGGTGCAGAGAAGACGCGTGGGCTGCAGGCTGGGGCCACACTGCCAGGCCAGACAGGCGGGTGCACGAGGTGGGGCCGGAGAGGCAGAAAGGGCCAGATCCAGGGGGGCGGCGGGTCACATTGGGCATATAAGATTCCATCCCCCAACCAGCAGCCACCACTGAAGAACCTTAAGCAGCGAAGGACACGCCCAGGGTGGCCACCATTAGCCTGGCCACCAAACACGGCACCTCTCCACCGTCGGGACTTGCGGAAGGGCTGTCTTTCCTGTGCCCTTCCATGTTAAGCTCGGCCATGTGACCTGCTCTGGCCCATCACGTGGGGGCAGAAGCCTCACATCGCGTCTGGAAGGAAGCTTTAAGAGCTGGCACACGGTTTCACCGCCCTCCCTTGGCCCTGCTGCTGTGACTGAGAAGGCACAAGTCCAGATGGAGCCTCCGTCAGCCTCCATCCCTGAGCGACTGCAGGGAGAGGCCCCCGCTGGCCGGCGTCGACCGGCAGCATGAGTGAGGAATAACCCTTCATCGTTGCAAGTTTGGGATCGGTTGTTACCACGGCATAACCCGGCTTATCATGGTGGACGCAGCCTGGAATTTATTCTAGATAGATCGCCCTGGATGCCGTGCGGAGGGAAGATTGAAGGTGGTAGGAACAGTTAGCGAGATGTCGCAGACATTCAGGTGAGACCAGGGTAGAGGCGGTGGGATCAGGCGAGGTGTGTTGACTTGAGGGCCATTTAGGAGGCGGGAGCAACAGGATGGGGGGTGTGTTGGTCATGGGGTGACTGGAGTCAGTCCCTGGCTTAAACGCTAAGAGGATAAAGGGTGGGACCATTCACCAGGAAAGAGGGCGTGAGCAGACACCATTTGGGGGGCTTAAAGAACATGGTAGGCAAAATAATCCCCCCTAAAAGCTGTCTACACCCCAATTCTCAGAACCTGGGGGTGTGTTACCTTCCACGAGAAGGAGACCTTGCAGGCGTGATTAAGGGCCTTGGGATGGAGCATTCAGGATCACCCAGCTGGGCCCAGTCTAATCACACGAGGCCTCGAAGGCGGGAAAGTGTTCTTAGCGGGGCCAGAGAGAGATGAGACGAGGAAGGAGGTCAGAGAGAGGCCACGTGGGGAGGATGCCACTCGGCACTGCTGGCTTTGGAGACGGAGGAAGGGGCCACAAGCCAAGGGGTGCAGGCAGCCTCTAAAAACTGGGAGAGGCAGGAGAAGGGATCCTGCCCTGGAGAATCCAGAACGGAACACAGCCTACCATCACCTACCTGACTTTAGCCAGGGGAGACCCGGGTCGGACTTCGGACCTATGGAGCCATACGATGCTAAATTTGTGGGGGTCTGTTCCATCAGCAATAAAAAATGAGTGCAGAGTTCACAGTTAGACACACCGAGTTACGGGCTGGGGACCCTCCAGGGGGAGTGCACAGGGGTCATGGAGCAGACATCGCCAGGGCTCTATCCAATCCCTGGACCCCCTGCCCCACTTCTGCCCACCCTCCCAACACCATGCACCCTTGACACTCCCATGGACAACTGAAGCCTTTCGTGCTCAGCACCAAGGGAGCCAGGAGTGCCTGCAAGTTCATGTTCCCCTGTGCGCCTGGAACTGCCAATGATTGGCCAGGGCCTAGGAACACCCACCTCCCTGGCCTCCAAACAGGACGAACTCAGGGCATAATTTACACTCCAGACTCCAGAGGACCAGGCTGGGGCCGGACTTGCCCTGAAGTGCCACCTTCGCACCTTCCTTAGTTTCTTCCTCCTGTCTGCCACGTCTGTCCTTACCCGGCTTATTCTGGCTTCTTCCACTCTAATAAGTAAGTCTCTTCCACATGTATCGTTGCCTGGGAGGAACTCACCCGAAGGCAAGGTGATGAAGGAGATGGGATCTAGAGCTCCACTGTCCAACAGAGCAGCCATGAGCCACATGCAGCTGTTTACATTCACATTTAAATGAATGAATATTAAATAAAACTAAACATCAGTTCCTCGGTTGTGCTAGCCATGTTTCAAGGACTCAGTCACCACCTGTGGCTGGTGGGGACAATGTTAGCGCAGAATGAACACTTCCATTGTCACCGAGGGTTCCATTGGACAGTGCCCGTCTAGAGCTCGGGGCAGAGGTCTGGCCTGGGAGACGGCGGGACTGGTAACCAGTGTCCACAGATAGATCATGAAGCCACGAAAATTACCGGGAAGCACCTTTGGGCCCCACTCACCTGAAGGCCCCACAACCTCCCAGAACATACAAATCACGGCGCTGGCCTCTCCGCCGCGCGTCCTTGGGCCTTTCACAGCGTGAGCCGCCTGCCACTCCGCGTGAGCTCAGAACCCCGCTTCCTGCCAGGATGAGGCATGTCACTGGGCGACAAATGGAAAACCAGAAGGAAAGACATATCATTTGACCCTCTGGCCTGTCAGCCGCATCGTTAATAAAGATGTGACTTGGGAAGCCAACCTTCTCCTCCGTGCCCGAGAGCCGACTGAGCGCGCCTCCGCAGCTGACTCGCAAACGCCTCTCCCCCCCTACCTCCGTCCTCCCCATCCCGTCCTCCCC
>VBSM01003201.1:3079280-3099485 GCA_008086735.1 Cheirogaleus medius
CCTCCCCCATCCCGTCCTGCCCCATCCCGTCCTCCCCCATTCCGTCCTCCCCCATCCCGTCCTACCGATCCGTGCAGCCGCGGCTACAGCCAGGGATGCCAGGCCGGGCGGGCTCGCCGTGTTCGCCGGTCTCTCGTCAGGCAGCAGCCGGGAGCACTGGGGCTTGTTACTGAATGTCTCAGACACTCAGTCTCTTCGTCCACGGCCGGGGATTACGGAAACCCCGACCTCATCGGAGCCCCGGTGCAGGAAAGACCGCAGCCTGGTACCGCGTAAGTCCTCAGCGAATAGTAACTGCTGACGTTGTTTGAATAGGGAAGGGTGGTTCGTGTGCAGCCTGTCCTCCTCCGGGTCTCTCCCAAGGGGCCCCAGCGGTGCAGACCATGGCCACGCTACTTTGAATCAAGTTCGAATCTTCTAGGTTTTCCCTCACACAGAAATCTGCCCCGTGTGGGAATTGGTGCTGGGGAGAAAACGTGGGTTTGGCATCGCACAGACCAGGTGACCTGGGGTGAGCCATCTCACCTGTGCTTCCCAGGTTCTTCCTGACAATGACAATGTCCCACTAGGGGGAGGGCACAAGGGTCAATGAGATAAATATATGCAAATCACCCTGCACAAGGTAAGTGCTTAAATGAAGACTTTCTCCAGGGCTCCCCTGCAAGAGTGACCTGCTGGGAACGGGCCTCTTGGCACGCTGCATAGAAAATCAACAGGACGTTCGTTCTCTCTGGAGGGTGCTGTGGTGTCCGCTGTCTGATCCGGCAGAGCTGGCCTTTGGCAGACAGCCCCTTGACCCAGAGAGAGTTCCGGGCTTGTCTGCAGGCCAGACGTGGGTGTCGACGCCCAGAGCAGAGAACTTGGAAGCGGAGCTCTGTCCTCTATACTTTCACGTGGAAGGAGCTGAGAGCTGGGGAGTTTTGAGGCAGTTTTCAAACATGTCCACAAATTCTCCTTTCTTCATTCCCTTCCCCCGAGCACGGGCTGGCCTTTGTGACTTGCTTCTAACAAACAAATATGGCAGAAGTGGCCGAGCACAAAAGGCACTTCAGCTTCTTCCCGGCCTTTCTCCCAGGTCGCCAGCACTCGAGTGGACGCTGGTGTGCCGGGAGGACACGCGAGCCGCCCGTGGGGGTCCGTGTGCCCGGCGCCGACAGCCGCGGGAGCAGCCGTTCTGCGCACACATCTCTGGCCGCAGACGACGCCAGCCCCGGCCGACACCTGGACGGCAACCTCAGGAGTGTTTTAAGCCACCGAGTTTTGGGGAAATTTGTTATGGATCGCTAGGTAACCAATACAGGCTTTCAGCTGATTAATTGAATGGCTGTTGATTTTATTCTTACCACGTTAGTGATACTTAGCGGAGGGTAATGCAATGAACCCCGTTCGCTGCCTGCTGGTGACTGTCGCCCTTTTCTTTTTTCCCGGCAGAACCTTGATTTTGTCTGGGTGCCTAACACCCCCACGCACCTCTGAGACTAGGGGAAGGCTGGGCCTAGGCACAATAACATTGTAATCGGGGGAGTTTCTAGTTAACCTATCAAAGCCAGCCCATCTCCCTTGCCAGGAGTTGGTTCAGTTGAGCCAGTCAGCCCATAGCAATCCCTAGACAACTGTTCCTGTTTCAGTGACCAGCATGTGACTTAAGTTACCCTATCAGACCCCAGGAGAGGGGGCTTGCATGCCGTTGCTGGAGGGGGGTTTCTCCTTTCCCCACTGGAGAAGAGTAAGAAAGCCTGTTGCTGCTGGTAGCACCTTGTGAGGTGACAGAAGCCAGCTTGAGAACAAAGCCAATGCACAGAGGAGGGCAGAGCCCAGAGACTTGTAGCCGAAATGGAGCCAGAGCCTTGATCACAACTTGCCTGAAGCCCTCCCTCTGGTTGTATTTCTGATTATTTCAAATAAGAAGTCTCTTTTTCAATTCAAGTCTTCTTGTTCAGGGTTTCTGTTTCTATGCAGTTTGCTAACCTGTTTATTTCCTTCATGTTACAAAGGTTTATTGAGCAATTACTCTGTGCCAGGCACTGAGGTAGGTTCTGGGGATTGATCACTGAAGAAGGCAGACTTAGGGCCTGACCCCAAAGAATTACAGTCCACGGGCCACTCGATGACCCTCAAACCTTCTAATATGATGAAGAGTGAGAGACCAAAGCCTTGTGAAAAATAACCCAGGACCAGGACCACTCACTTATCCATCTGATATGGCTGTGCAGTGTTGGGTTTGGGGATGCAGATGTGGATCCCCCATAGTCCCAAAGTGGAAACTGACAGGTAAACAAGGGGTGACTTGCAGTGGGGCTGCAGGGGCCTTGACTCTGTTGCTGCTGAGCCACACAGCCCCAGGCCCACCGCCAGACTCCACCACCCATCTGGCTGTGACCCCAAGCAGGCGACCTAACCTCATGGAGCCTTGCTGAGCTGAAGCTAATGTTAGGATCTACCCCATAACGATGTCATGAAGATTAAATAGCCACAGTTTAGCTGCAAGGGAGGCTGGGAAAGTGAGCATCCGATCTGCAGAGCTTGGGAGTGGGAACTCCGCCTCCCACCAAGATTTATAACACGGAGCATTTTCCATATGTAAGAGAAATGCTCAGACTCGGGGCAGTCAAAAGATGACACATATTCACAGCGCCCTGTGAGGACTCAGGTGTCTGGGACAAGAGGCTTGCATGTTTGAAAAACACATGTGGCACACCCGCCCAAATGACGGAATTGGAAAGACAGATGATACCAAGTGTTGACTAGAATGTGGAGTAACGGGGACACACGAGGGTGGGGTGAAGTGGCAGGAACCCCCTGGAGACGCTTGCCAGGAGCTCCTGAAGCCACACGTGTGCCTGCCAGCAATTCCACTCCCCGTAACGGCCCGGGAGAAATGCGCACAGCGGCACCAAGACACGGACCAGGATGCTCTCAGCAGCACCGTTCGTAATGGCTGGAAACAACCCAGATGTCTGTCCACAGCAGATGGCCTAAATAAATTGCAGTTTATCCATACAGTGAAATACTATAGAGCAGGGCTTGGTGACCTTGGCGGTATTGGCATTTTGGGCTGGACGCTTCTCTGTTGGAGGGCACCTCCTGCCACTCTGGGGTGTTTACAGCGCCCCTGGCCTCCACCTGCTAGATGCCAGTAGCACCTCTTCCCAGCTGTGACAGCCAAAAATGCCAAATGTCCCCTGGAATTGCCCCGGTGAGAACCACTGCGGTAGAGCAATAAGAGAAGGAGAAGACGAGGAAGAAGGAGAAGGAGAAGGAGAAGGAGGGAAGGGAAGGGAAGGGAAGGAAGGAAGGGAGGGAGGGAGGGAGGAAGGAAGGTCAGGCAACACTGCATGCAACTACATGGATATGTCTCAGAAACATTATGTTGAACGAAAGAGGCTAAACACAAACAGTGCCCAGACAGTGGTTCATTTTTACGGATTCAACAGTAGGCAGAACTGACCGCCAGGCATTGCAGTCAGAACAGTGTTTATCCTGGGAGGGGTCGTGAGGGAGTCTTCCGGAGTCTTGGGTTACACAGGTGTACACATATGTAAAAATTCATCAAGCTGTACAAATAAGATTAATTATTTTAACTCTAGACCTCAATTAAAAAGTGCTTTAAAAATAGATGTGGCAGCTCAAGCCATCTGGCTCCTGAGACCTCCCCCTCATCCCCGAGCCTGCCCTCTGGCACGGAGCCCTGGCGTCCCCAGCTGAGAGCTGCTCTGTCTCCTCCTCCCCACTCCCTCATCTCTCAGGTTGCAGCCCCCCGCAGCAGCTGAGGGTTCCCACGCCGGGGAGGATCACCCCCATTTCTCCCAGCCCCCCCAGCTCTGTTGAGTCCACGTGGGCTTCCGGCTCCAGTCCCCACTCCTGCGAGTGAAGGGGAGTGTGCCCTTTTGTTCTCAGCAGTCCCAGACCAGGTCACAGTTGGCCCAGACGGGATTCAACGGTGGCGGCGAGCTCTGAGGTGTGGCCGGGGAGTAAATTGGAAAGCAAAGCCAGCTCTAGATCAGCCACAGAGTCAGGGATACGTGGGTGCGTGGCAGTGCGGTCAGCGTCACCCACTCTGCATGTCAGAAGGGGGTCCAACCACTTCACTGAACAAGCACATCCACGAGGAGCCTGGCGTGGACAGGGACACAAAGAAGGCTCATTCTCCGTGTTTGTCTCCTGCTCCTCGCTCAGCAGAGCCGTCTGCCGTGCCGAGTCCGCACCGGGCCCCGCAGGAGGCAGCAGGGATGCAGAATCGATAAGCTGTCCGAAGCCCATACGCAAGCAGCCAACGAGACCTGAATAGATGCTCGACATCACTCGGCATCAGGGAAAAGCAGATCGAAGCCACAGTGCGATTCCGCCTCCCACCCACTGGCATGGCTAGAGTTGTTTTTTGTAAATGGACAACGGCAAGTGCTGGCGAGGACGTGGCGAACCGGAACGCTCCTACACTGCTGGTCGGAATGTAGAGTGGTTCGGCCACTGCGGAAAACAGTCTGGTGATACCTTCGAAAGTTAGACGTAGGATCACCATATGACCCAGCAACTCCACGCCCGGGCACACACCTGAGAGAAGGAAAGCGGGAACTCACACAAATCCGTGTGTGTGAACGCTCATAGTGTTATTCACAACAACCAAAAGGTGGAAACAACCCAAATGTTCGTTAGCAGATGAATAAACAAACTGTGGTATATCCATATAAGGGAATATTATTCACAGCCACAAAAAGAAAGGAAGTATTGATGCACAGCATGGTACAGCATGGATGAACCTGAAAACACTGTGCCAAGTGAAAGAAGCCAGGCACGAAAGACCACGTATTGCCTGATCCCACTGGTATAAAATGTCCACAGCACGAAAATCATAGAGACGGTGCTTAGTGGTCGCCAGGGGCGAGGGGGACGGGAGGATGGGGAACAATCGCTTAATGGGAACAGTTTCCTTTAGGGTGCTGCAGTGTTTGGGACTAGACAGAGGTAGCAGCTGCACAGCATTGTGAATGCACGGACTGTCACTGAGCAGCTCATTCTAAAGTGGTTAATTCTATATTATGTGAAGTTCACTTCAATTTAAAAAAATCAATGAGATAATCCCTGTTCGGAGGAATCACAGAGAAGGCAGACTATCAAGTAGGCGCGGACACACAAAAGCCCGCTGCTCTGACTATTTATTGCTGGGTAACAGATGACTCAAAATTTAGCAGCTTGAAACGACCATTTTATTTTGCCGGCAGTTTTATGGGTCAGAAACGCAGACGTAGCCCCGCGGGAATTGCTTGTCTCTGATGCACGGTGTCGGGAGACTCAGCTCAGGTGACTCAAACGGCCAGAGACTCTTCCAGAGCCCTGTTCGCTCACACGTTTGGAACCGGAGCTGGGGACGCCTGCAGGCTGGGCTCCGGGCGACTGGGAACCGGGAACTCATGAGAGGCTTGGGCTTCCTCACAACATGGCAACCTCCGAGTGTCCAGGCAAACAGGCAGAAGCTCTGTGGCCATTTGTCACCTGCCAAGGAGTCAGAGGACATCATTTCTACCACAGTCTGTTGGTTGAAGCATTCACAAGCCCACCCACCTTCAAAGGAGGGACCATAGACCTTACCCCTCCAGGGGAGGAATGGCAAAGGATTTAGTGATGTGTTTTGAAATCTCCACGCCCATCACTAGGGTGTTAACTTATGGCCCCTCTGTGCCGTGGAATACTATGCAGCCATCAAAAAGAATGGGGCAGCTGTAACGTGGACTGACAAGGAATGATCGCCCAAGATGCAAAGCTAAGTGAAATCAGCCAGGCCGAGCAGTGCGTGTTGTGTGTGCTGCCACTAACGTGTACAGAGAAAGTGGGGAGAGACACAGCACACGCCTGTGCGTGCACAGGTGATCTCTGGGAGGAGGCACAAGACGCTGGCAGCAGGCTGGCGTCTGGGGAATGGAAATGATGAGATGGCTGAGGGCATTGTCAGGACACTGCATTTTCACTTTTTACCCTTTTGCACAATTTTCTTCTACTAAGTGTCTATATCATAGGTTCAAGGAAAATATTTACAACAATTAAAAATAAAAGAATAAGTTATACACACACCGTCATGGAAAGGTGCCGAGACATTGTGTTGAAGCTCATTGGTTTTGCTCAATATGCACAGCACGATCACATTTGTGTGCAAAGTAGAACGACATCAACACACTCCCACCCACGCCCCGCACCGAAGGGAGGGGTATAGGAGGAGGGGAGGCCTCTCCATTTGACTTCCCATGCTTCTGAAGTGTTTAATTTTTATGATGCGAATGTGTTTGCACAATACCTATGAACATGTTTGAGGTAAGAAAACACACAGCTTTAAATAATAGGCACCACCACACCGTGTGACAGGTGGAAAGGCCCAGGGTGCAGGGCAGCTAAAGGGAGCTGGCAGTCAGAGGAGGCTTCCTGGAGGAGGAGGCATCTGAGCTCTCAGAGGATGTCTCTCCTTCAGTCAGTGGAGGACTGACACTGGAGAAGGGCCCTCCTCTTAGCCTCACCTGCGTCTCCTCCAAGAGGACTGAATCCTGGTGGGATCTCCCTCCTGTCCCCCGTTCAGTGCCACTGGGCTTGGCTGAACGGGCAACCACCTGCAAACACCTGAGAGTCCTTAGTTCTCTTTTTCCTCTTTTCCCTGCTCTGGGCATCTGTCTTCTTTACAACAATAATAAATTTAAATTGCCTAATAATCATTGCTTATTATGAACAACATCCCAATTTCATAGATAAGAAATGAAGGCACAGAGAGGTCAAGTGCCTTGCCCAAGGTCACACAGCTGGAAAGTACAGAGCCGGGATTTCCAGCCCACTTGGGCTGGCTCCCCCACGCAGGCTGTCGCCCTGTCACTGGACTGCATTTCCTTGCAGGTGCCCACTCTCTCCTGAAGACCTCCCCGTCTCCCCCAGACCTTCTTCCTCCTCCCACCTCTCTCCCTACCTCTCCCCTCTCCCTCCTCTCCCTGCCTGCGCTCCCCGGCACTGCCAGGCCGGCATTGAGGAAGGTCAGCCTTCTCCCGCAGAGAGCGCGTTGCAGCCGGCTCCGGCTCCTGAAGGCAGCCCTCCCCCAAACCCTTGAAGATTTATTTATCTAATTAAACGTCTCTCAGCAGCCCAACATGCTGGAAGAGCTCATATTTAACCAACACGCGCGGCCGCCCCAACCCATCCGGGCAGGGCAGCCCATCTCAGCAGCCTCCCCTTCCCGGGCGAGGTGACGAGAGCGTCCGTCCATCCCCTGCAGAGTCAGCACCGAGCAGCGGCCGGCCGCGCTTCCGGCCAGTGAACCTGCCGCTCACAGCCTCCTTTTTAATTAACTCCATCTCTCAGGCGGCCGGAGCACGTGGGCAAACTTCTGTCTGACTTCACTGCGAAGCCCAAGCACATCCCAGTTTGCTTTCTAAGAATAGAAGCGGGAGATGGCGGGGAGGGAGGAGGCCGGAATCTAAAAACGAATTTGCAGCCCAGAGCAAAACAACCAGCCCAGGAGAGGGGAGAGAAAGCAACGGGTGTGCACGCGCGCACACACACACACACACACGCACACGCACACGCACGCGTGCGCAGAGCCGAGCCCGGTGGGGGCTGTCTGCTGCCGCCGGGTGTGAATCGCGGACCTGGCAGCCTGCCCAACTGTCTGGCAGGGACGGGGGCGGCGGTGGCGCTGCTCACGCCAGCAGCAGGCAGCTGGGGACGCCCATGGGAGTCTGGATTTTTTCTGGGCTGGTTGGTTTTCCCCAGTAGACAGAGGTGACTCATGGACTGGCAGGCTGGGCTCAGGGGACTGCGAGAGCCCCAATGTGGTACAAAGTTTCAGGAATTCAGAAGCCAAGTGCCTGGGGGCGGGGAGCGGCAGGCTCACCCTTGAGGGACACCCCGACCCTACCCCTGGGGAAGATGAGAGAGAAAAGTCGAGCTCCACTGTTCAGGGGCACACTTAGGAAGAAATCAAGACAGCAGACTTAGCTGCTAATAATTTTTTAAAAGACAATTGCAACAGCAAGAACAATAGCTGCCATTTATTGAGGTTTCACTCTGTCGGGCGCTGTTCTAAATATTAATGCTAAGCTTGAAACACGCCATTCGAGCCTCACAACAACCATGTGTGGGACGACCACTCTCGCCCCATCCCACCGACCGGAAGCGAGGCCGGGGTAGCTTGTTGCTGCCCCAGTTCACACGCTCAGGAAGGAGCCTTCCAGGATCTGAACCCAGGGGCCACCCGCGCAGCACGGGCCCTCACCTCGCAGCGGTTCCGCCTCGCTGGAGGCCAGCCCTGGCCCTGGTGGCCTTTGCCTGGAGCAATGGCCCCAAGAGTGACCTGCATAGCCGGGGCAGACGTGCCGGGAGAGGGGCCGTCACACGGGGCCCGCAGACCCAGCGTCAGACAGCAACGCACTACGCAAGCAGCGTGATTCCCTTCAGTGCCCTCCGGCCTTCCCCGTGGAAGGAGAAAGTCTCAGTTGGGCGCCAGCCTGTCCCTAACAATCCCGAAGCACTTGGAGCCCTTTCCAGCCAAGAGAGCAAGCTCACTAACACCCACCTAGATGTCAGTAGCACGGTTTTACTTCCTTCTTGTTCAATTTTCCATCATTTGTGGAAAGTTACCCAGATTTTCCTTTAAGAGAGTGATACAGAGTTCACTTTTCAGACAAATTAGCTTGTTAAAGCAAGCTGGGCATTTTAGAGACAGAGTCTGAAATATCTGTGGATGAAATGACATGACGTCTAGAACATGCTTCCGAATAATCGGGCATGGAGGCAAGTTAGGTCCGTCGGCGTGGATGCTCCCTGGTCCCGGGTCCCAGTGTCAACGACAAGTACTGGTATCGAGTAGAGCTGATGATGGAGTGACACAGACACAGAACAATTTTATACAAACAGTGTATCACATAAAAGAAAATGAAAGTGAAGAAGGAAGCTACACAAGGTGGAACATTCCAGAGAGTGGAACGGGTCAGTGTCCACGAGTGGAGAAAGCCCGGAAGTCTGAGCACAGCTGCCTTTTAGAAGCCCTCGAGTTTGTCCCGCCTTTCCCCTGGCAGGATTGGTTGCCGTTTCCCGCCTTTGGGGGTGATTGACAGGTTGGTGTTATATACCGATCACATGGCAGGTTACATAACAGGGTAGGTTATATAACGGTTTCCCTTTCTACACATGTGTCTTTTCTAGAATTTTCCACCAAGCTCCACCTATGTTATGCTAATTAGATGGTAATGAGCTCTAAGTTACTAGGAACTTTTTACCACCCATGTTCCCACCAGGGAACAGTTTCTTGCCGCAATTTGGTTCCTACCTGCAATTCGGTTACCGCTCTCCACCCTTAGCCACCTCCTTGCCACCTGTTTACCCTGCGCCAGACCTAACAGTGTGAGTGCAGATAGAGCAAAAACGAGGGTGGCCATGGGTAAAACCTTTCTGAAGCTAGCTGATGGGTTCTATATTATACTATATATAATTTTAAGATAATTTTATATATAAAGTGTCATGTTATATCTTATATTGTAATATATTTAATATTACATATATCATACATAATACATACATATACATTACATATTATAAGCACATTGTACTATATTATTTGGGCTACTCTTGTATGTGTTTAAAATTTTCCATAATGAAAACATTTTTTCGCTACCTAGCAGGTGCAATGACACTATCTGGGTGATGGGCACACACTAATAGCCCTGACTTAAGCATTATAAAAGTTACCCATATACCAAAAATATGTGTATCTCCTTAATATTTTGAAATTAAAAAAACAAAAATAACAATAAAACATTTTCAATGCTATAAAAAATGTTTACAGTAAGCTGTCTTAAAGAGAAGGGGTAAGTCAGTAATAGCACAAGCAGCACCCAGACACGGCAAAACCTCTGACAGTGCCGTGCCAACAGCTGAGGTATGTGGACGGCGGGCAGAGGACACGCTTCCAACATTTCCAGGTTTGCCTTTTCCTCCCCAGGGAGCAGGGGCGGCGGGACCCCTCCCCCGCCATCCCCCAGAGCTCCGCCCCTCGGCCCCCTCCCCGTGGTGGCCGCTGGTGAGGTCCGGGTCTGTTGTCATCCTCATAGACCTTGAGGGGGAGGGCAGGAAGGGAAGCATTGCCTTTTTATCTTTTCCTTTCACTAATATAAAAGTGCAGTATTGCTCAAATGATTCCCATCTGGAAATCCAAATGCATTAGGAGTAAACAGGCATGGCTGGGCGGGGGAGAGGGAGAGGTCACTCACAGGCCAGGCTGCCTCCGGCCCCTCCGGGATTATGCCGACCTCCTGGTCTACCCAGCGCCTGGCCAGGGAGGGTGACACCCCCTCGGTGGAGCTGGGGCAGACCCTGAGGGGCTCTGGGCTTTGGGAGTGGTCTGAAGGGACCTGGAAGAGCAGAGACCATGAGCCCAGAGGCACGAGGGCCTCAGGGTCCCCACCTGGAGTCTCAATCTGCACCTTCCCTGTGGGGACCCTCCCAAGAGAGGGAGCTTCAAACCCCAAAGGACAGCAAAACAGTTCCCTTCACACAGGCATTCGTTTACCCATGTGTGCATTCATTTGATCAGTTATTTAATGATTATTAAGTGCCTACTGCATACCAGGGATGGTTCTAGGAGCTGCCAATACAAAGCGATAAGGGCACTTCCCAGGGCCCTCGCCCTGAGGAGTCAGGATAGACTGTCACTGCCCCCATTGTCGCCTGGGGGTCCCGGCATTTCCAGAGGGCGCGGGGCGATGCAGAGAGAACAAAGGCCTGCCGGCAGCTGCGGCTGGCCTTCCTGAGCAAGTACACACTGTCGGTACCTCCACTCATCCCACCGCAGCCCGGACACACTGAGTGGAGAGCGGGCACTGGCCCGGGTGCACCCAGCTGGCACGCGCAGGGCGGGTTCCCATCCCGGAGCAGCGATGACCTCCCCGCCACTGCGGCGCACAGAGCCCATCATCTCAGGGAGTCCAGAATCGCCCTGCCAGGCCTGCCTTGGATGTGCCCTTGCAATTAGGGAAACCGAGGCAGAGAAAGAAATTAGCCCTACTCTAAAGCAATGAGTGCTTTCCAGCTCCAGACATGGCGGGGACCTTTTATGGGATCTGCGCTGTCCGGGGAGGCTGTTCCGAAATGCGATGTGCCAGAAGTGTGAAATCCTTGCTGGGTCCCCAAGGCTCGGTATGGAAAAAAAAAAAAAAAAAAAAAAAAAAAGGATGTAAAATACCTCATTGATAATTTGGATTACATGTAGGAATAATAATATTTTGAGTATATTAAGTTAAACATGACTTTTAAGTATATTATTAAAACGAACCCCACCTGTTTCTTTTTACTTTTTTTTTAATGTGGCTAACAGAAACATTTAAAATTCCCTACAGATCTAAGCCCATTTGACAGACGAGGAAACTAAGGAGGCAGAGAGGAACCGTTTTCATGGGCGTGTAACCGACACACACACGCAGGGTGCCAGGCTCC
Source organism: Cheirogaleus medius (assembly GCA_008086735.1). NCBI lineage: Eukaryota > Metazoa > Chordata > Mammalia > Primates > Cheirogaleidae > Cheirogaleus > Cheirogaleus medius. The sequence goes on from VBSM01003201.1 coordinate 3,090,738, forward strand.
GAAAGGCTCCGCGTCTGGTTCAAGGCTCTGCTGTCCCGAAACTCTTGACTTTCTAACAATGAGCTACACATTTGCCTCTTGCGCGAGTCCTGCGCACAGAGATCGGGACGTGTAGCAGAGCCCGACCCAAGCACAGCAGCCAAGGCGCTAAGCCTCTGCGTCCCGTCTCCGCTGTCTGGGTTTCACAGCCCAGAGCGGCCACACGTGGACCCGTAGGGGCCCGAGCCACATTCTTGTTGCTTCGATGACCAAGTTCTTCTTTCTGCCCAGCCTGAAATGCTCTCCTTTAGAATGTGCACGAACCTTTCCCTGGTCTTTCTACTGAATTTCCCAAACTGGGCACAGCAACTCCTCTGTTCCAGAAGGCTCCTCCCAGCCTTCCAGCCGATCCTCCACTCATTCCTTGGGCAAAGAAGAGTGAGGAGGCCTAATTGGGAGCAGTTTATGATAGGTGGGAATATTACTAAGGTACTTAAGAGGTTATTAACACCTTTTATGAACCTCATTGTTTAAAAGCCTGCCATGCTTAATCATTCTAGCGCCAGTAAATCAGTATTAACAACAACCCCACTCTGAAATGTCGCCATGTGATAACACTCATGAAATGCAATGTCTTGGGAAGTCGAGGCAGAGTAGGTGAGCTCTCAGCTCTCCTGCAAATGTCTGTCCTCAGCTTGGCAGTCCCCACTGAAAGAGGAAGCCTGTCCCCCTGGCCCTCAGAATCTGCATCCCCCCCCCGCCGCTGTTTCCCAGCCTCCCCCGGTACTAGAGCTGTTCTCGCCCTATGACCTTCCCGAGGAGGAGCACAGGAGCCCCACGTGTACGAACACCCCTAGGAGGTAGGAGAGGGGTGTAGGGAGGACACAGGATAGAAATTATGCTCATCAAGTCATGTTTTGAGCTTTTTCATGCTTGTCAAACAATACAGACATTCGTAAAGTAAAAAGTGTTAATCTCTCTCTCCCACAGTCTGCAAAGACGCCTGGGTTCCAATCCCAGCTCCGCTACTTGAAAGCTGTGTGACCTTGGGCAAGCGAGTACACCTCTCTGTGCCTTCATTTTCTTACCTGCAAAACGGGTATCAGGCTTGTAAAATTAAGCAAGAAAATCTGTGCATTTGGTATCGTGTCTGGCACCTAGTTAATGTCCAACAAAGTCTATTACCTCTTAAATTCCAGAGGTAACATTACTAACAGATTGGGGTGTGTTCTTTCAGACATTTGTTCACCTATAAAACACATCTGCATGCACATTTCTATGGCTTTGTCTCTCAATGTTCTTTACAAACTGAAATCGTCTGTCCCATTTGTGCTGCTGTGCGTCCCCCTCTCCCCTGCTGGTGTCTTTCCCACATAGCCGTAGGTCATGGAGAACATTCCACCTTGGTGTTTATTGACATAGCCCAGGGATCAGCCAAATTCTTCTGAAAAGGGTCAAAAAGTAAATATTTTGGCTTTGTGGGCCACATGGTCTCCATCAAAACTATTCATCTCCATCATTATAGCTTGCAGGCAGCCCTAGACAATATGTAAACAAATGGGCGTGGCTGTGTGCCAATAAAACTTTATGTACAAAAACAGGCAAGGGGCCAGACTCGGCCCGAGGGTGTAGCTGAGCCCTGTTCCGGCCCCACCCCTGGGAACAGCTCCTGGGCACCCACTGAGACTTGTGCTGTTACTCAGGGCCCCTTTCGTGGGTATTTGGGTTGTTTCCCAAGTTTGAGTTTTCCAACAACACTTGTAGGTCTCCTGCCCAGATCTCTGGGCACTTGTGCCAGGGAGACTCGTTTCTCCCCCCGAGGCTGCTGGGTGAGGGGGAGGTGCCCCCACCTGAAACAGAGGCCTGTGCAAAGCAAAGGCTGAAGGGGGGGACATCAAGGGATCAATGGCTCCTACTCTGTTGTTTTCCGGACAAAGGCAGAGGCCATTCTAGAAACACGACCTCTTCAAGGTCACTGCCAGAGATGGTGGGGAGTGAGGAAACAGGAACCGTATTTCATGGGTGGAAGCTCAGCCTTGGGCCGACAGACACAGCCCTCTTCCCAGAGCTCTGGCCCAAATAACTGTAACCGACGTACAGTCCTACAAGATAGGGGCTGGTGTCGTGTGCATCGTTAGATAAAGGGACAAAGGTTCAGAGTGGTGACATCGGAACACACAAGTCACAGCCCATGGCTGGATCTGGCCCACAGACATAGTCCAATCTCCATTTGGTTTATGTTATTTTAGTTTTTAATTGGTTGCCAAAATTTAAACATCAGGACATTACACATAAAAATCAGGACTTCAGCTTCTCTTGAATGCTGAGAAGACTCAGCAAGTGTGACTTACGCCCTTAAAGGGCACAGACTCAGGCCTCTGACCATCTGCAGTGGAGGCAGTGCTCTGCACTTATCAGCCTCACGCAGTTGGAGAACTACTAATCTCTCTGTGCCTCAGTTTCCCTGCCAATCAAGTGGGCATACCAAGAACACATGTTTCCTCCTTCCTCGGGCCACCCCGGAAAGGGCCTCCTTCCAGTTTCCCAAACTCACCAGGGCCTCTCCCACCCCAGGACCCTTGGACATGCCAGAATGCTCCCGGCACCTCAGCTCCTTTCCAGAGGTGACCCCTTCTCCTCTTGTCTTTCTGGTCGCAGCTCAGGGGTCTCGTCCTTCCGAATGGTGCCATGATCTGCAATTATCGTTCATCTTTGTTTGCTCCTTTATTGCCTGTCTCCGCCTCTGCCAGCCTCCCCTTCCCGCAGGGAACACTCGGCCACTCCACACCTCATCCTCCTGTGAAGAGGCAGAGCCAGGATTTGAATCTGGTCCCACTGACCCCAGGGATTCTTTCCCCTCCCTCCGGGTCCCCCAGTGTCACGGTGGAGACGGGGGCTCTGGGGCCATGTGGCTGTGCGTCCGGGCCCCACCTGCTCCAAGCCTGGACACTGACCTGTCTGTACGGCAGCTTCTCCGTTGTGAACGGGGCAGCAGTGCCCGGCTCACTTGTGTAAGGACTCGGGGCCTTCATTGAGGGCCCGGAACAGTGCCTCATGCAGGGTGGACACACGATGAGCCATCGTCATGTTACCACCGCTCTCCACTTCCCAGCAGGTACCAAGGGCCCCAAGGCACCTCCCCAACAGGAAATCCAAACCGGCTTTCCCTGGCTTTCCGGGGCGCTGCCTGACACCAGCCCTGCGTGTCCTGAGCACGTTGTCCCAGCTCCCTGACTCCTCCCGGCAGCTCCGAGAGGGACATTCGGTCGTTATGTCCATTTTAGAGATGAAGAGACTGAGGCACCAGGAGGCTAAGGAATGTGTCCCAGATAAATCCATTGGTGCAGATTCACCCCAAGCCCTAGAACCACCATGAGCACCGTGATGGAGACCACCCCGTGCACACCCTTCCATGCCGCAGGCCCACCTTCAGGACTTTATCCCAAGGCGAGGCTCGGGCGATGCACAGGGACGTTCTCTGTGGCACTGTTGACACAGTAATGAAAGACCAGAAGCGACCTGAACGTCCACCGCAGGGCATGGCTCAGAGAGTGCGTGCCGCAGCCAAACTCCGCTGCTCTGCGCCGCGAGAGGGGACGGCGCATCTATATTCATTAGCATGGAAAGCTGTGATAGTTAAGTGGAAAAAAAGCAATCCACTAAACAGCATTCATAGTGTGATTCTATTTTTGCTTCCATATAAATTTAAATATATATATATACACACATATATATACCGTGTGTGCAAATATGCATAGGCATGAGACTGGGGAAGCGCAGGGAAGCGTTCGCAGGCGTGTTCTGGGCAGTAAGCGCCTGGATCCCTTCCACTTTCTCTCTCCCTATACTTTTCTGTTTTCTCTATTTTTGCCTTGAGCATGCATTGCTTTTATAATTGGGGGCGGGTGAAGATGTAAGAAACAATTTAGCTATTTTCATTTTGAAAACTGTGCAACTTGCTTGCTGCACTTCAGGATAAATCGCAGGCACCTTTCTAGGCCCACAGATAGAAACCAAACCCCTTTTATCCCTGCTGCGTGACACTCCGGAGCACGGAGCGAGCCCTGTTTATCCAGCCGTTCCCCCATGGGGGGCTGTCAGGCTGGACGAGGCCACACCAGAAAAGTTTTGGGGCTGTCCCCCCATTTAGTGAGGCAAGAGGGTGCGGTAGAGATGAGGGAGGGGAGAGACGGGTGCGTGGGAAGCACAGGCCTCGCCGCGGGGCCTGAATTCGGGAAGCAAGACCCCACTGCCTGCAAGCTCGGTCTAGCGGACGCTGCTTGTCCACCTGTGGTCCTAACCCCCAGGGCTTTGTGTTTTAACAAGCCCTCCAGGTGACTCTAAGACACACTCGGGCTTCAGAGCCACTGACTTAAACAACTACTTGTTACTGTCTGTCTCTTCCACATGACAGTTCTCTTACCCGGATGCACGTTTGTTAAAATCACTTGGTGTATTAGTTATACTCGAAACTTCACAGCTTAAACCAGCAAACATCTGTTATCTCATGGTGCCCGTGGGCCAGGAGCTCAGGAGTGGCTCCGTTGGGTGGCTCTGGCTCTGAGCCTCTCCTGGGGTTATGGTCAACACGGCAGTCTTCCAAAGGCTCGGCCAGGACGGAGGATCCACCTCCAAGATGACCCACTTGCACGGCCGATGGCAGCGGCCTCGGTTCCTTGCCATGTGGGTCGCCCCATAGGTGTAGCTGACTGTTCTTGCAAAATATCATCTGGCTTCCCCAGAGCAAGTGATCCCAGAGACAGCAAGGCAGAAGCCCCCGTGCCTTTTGTGACTTGAGTCTCAGAGGGGACACACCATCACTTCCACCATGTTCTATTCCTTAGAAGTGAGGAGCCAAGTCCAGCCCACACTCAAAGGGCGGTGGTTGGGGGGATTAAGATCTAGCCCTTGAAGGGAGGCATAGCAAAGGACCTATGGATTTATTTCAAAAACCATCACCATTGGGGAATCCTAACAGTATCAACGCCCCCAATTCCAATCTAAACTCCCCTAGACCAGCAGGGAATTTGTCAGAAATCCACTCAAGACCTGCTGAATCGGAATCCGATTTGAACAAGATGCCCCGGGGGTTCACGTGTTCACTGAAGTTGGAAAAGTGGCTTCTCCAGACCACGAAGGAAACCTCTGAGGCGGGGCCTGGAGCTCAGCACCGTAAGAACTGCGCAGGTGCGTTCCAGTGTCAGCCACCGCCGGCCTGTGAGTCCTCGACATCCTGTTTACCGCGGTGTCCTTGTGCCTGGGGAGGGCCTGGCGCATAGGAAGAGCTTGGCACAGAGTCCCTTTTACTGCCCACCTTCACTGATACTGAAAATAAAACCACGTTTATATGTGTTTATTTCTGTTGTTAAGAAAAAAATCACCCAGTGCATCCTTGGCCGGTGTTTCCACTTTGCAGTGACTTTGCAAGAAAAGCCAGGCTTCCTGGGATCTCAGGACAGCCATGAAAGCCACCAGTGGGGCGACCCCGGGCGGTCCCTCCGCAGTGCCGGGGGCAGAGCTCGTAGGGCTCTTGTGTTTACTGAGCGCTCCCTCCCCGGGCTGAGCCTTCTGCCTGGACTGTCACCCGGAATCCACAAACTGTCTTAGGAGACAGGACAACTGAGAGTCAAACAGGCGAAACAACTTGCCCAAGTCAGGCAGAAAAGTCTGGCTGAGAAACCCATGCACTTTTGGGGGGGCTTGAAGGATGGAGAGGGGTCTACTCAGAAAGAAGGGAAATGACAGTCCTGGCAGGAGTGACTTCGGGGCAAAAATGAAGAGGCATAAAGTCTGTGTAGCCCGTGGTCCTTTCCTCTTGGTGGTCACATTCTTGTATAGTCCCCTCTCCTCTCCCCTTGATTGTGATTGGGACTCACGACTTTCTGTGGACCAATAGGACAAGCCAAAGCTGATGCCTGTGGCTGCCACGATGTCATGGTGTAAGCCTCCTTCCCTCCAGTGGCTCTAGCATCTTCCTCTCCTTATTGGCTTTGAGAAAAACAAACTCCCGTGAGTCCCACAACCATAAAGAAATAAATTCTGCCAACAACCTGCGGGAGCTTGGAAGCTGATTCATTTGCAGTCCAACACCTTGATTTCAGGTGAGACCACAGCCCCAGCCGATACCTGGGTTTCAGCCTGGTGAGATCTGGAGCAGAGAGTTCAGCTAAGCCACGCCCAGACTCCTGACCCAGATAATAAACTGCGAGGTAATAAACACGTGTTGCTTTAAGCCGCTAAGTGTATGGTCATTTGTTCCACGGCAACAGACAGCTAATATAAATTCATTACTTCATTCATCCCGCTCAGCTCCACGAGATAGGGTTGCCAGACTTTGCAAATAAAAATACAGGATGCCTAGTTAAGTTTGTATCTTATTAAACAACAAATGATTTTTTAGCTTAAGTATGTCCCTCACAATATTTGTCACATACTTATGCTGATGAGTTATGTGGTATTTACCTGAAATTCAAATTTAACTTGGTATTCTGCACTGTGTCTGGAAACCTACTGACTGCAGACCTCGTGGAAAAGATGCTCTCGGAGGTCAGAGGGCTGAACACATCCCCACTTTCCGCTGAAAAGGCCCCGTGCAGCAAACCCAGGCTACCTCCCGGAATCCCAGGGCCGATTTGGTAAGGACAAAAACCAATTCCCAAGTGTCTTCTTTTGTAATTCCTAATTTTCAGCACCATGTCACTGTCTCTCAGTTGAAGTTCCCCTGCATTTCGGGTCTCCTGGGCCAGAACGTACCCCAAAGCCTCTGGGACTCCCAGCCAAGAAGAGTGGCCGGCCGGAACCACGACATGCCCCGGGCTGTCCTGTCGAATGCAAACGAGCCCAGCCCTTCTGCACAGCTTGGCGGAGGGTCTGCGGCCCTGCCGCCGTTGGCACCCCATTCCAGAGGTCAGTAAGACACATCGTATCCCTCGAGGAGATTATGGCCCAGATGGGGACAAGGAGGCAGATAACAAGAAAGAAGGAAGGAAGGAAGGACTGAGGGAAGGGAGGGAGGGAAGAGGAAACGGGGTCGGAGAGTGACGATGCTGTCTGCTCCGCACTGCGCTAAGGCGGAGCCCTGGGCTTGTGGGAGGAGCACACGTCCAGCCTACAGATGGGCAGAAGCTTCCTGGAGGAAGGGGCGGGTAAGCTGAGGCCTGCAGGATGAGAAGAATGTAGCTGGGTTGCCGAAGAGGCAACATTCCAAGCAGGGGTGACAAGCTTTTCCAGTCTACATTACTTTTATTATCAGAAATAAAAAGAAAACCTTGTTTATGCCTCTGAGAGATGATGGAGTTTACCCAGTCCAGCCTCCTTATTTTACAGATGAGGAAATCGTGGTCCAGAAAGGCAGTCATTAAGCTTTTATAAAGTTTCTATAAGGCATTACAATTATGGTTTAACTGTCTGTATAGCGCTATCGAGGCATACATGGAAGGGTACGTGGGGTTATGTCCACCTGCATTCACTCGAAAACTTGGAGAAGAACAAAGGAGGGACAAAGCAAGAAGGCGAAGGATGTTGCAGCCGTCGGTCACACGCCTGCGTCAGACACAGTTGAGCGCTGTCCCCGTGGGTCAGCGTGGAAGGAGGCTGCAGGCAGGGTGTCATCAGGATCCAAAGCCACACAGACACCGGAGACCAGAGCCCGCAGTGGTGTGGGGTTTCCGTGGGTGCTTTGGGCATCTGTGTGACCTGACTTGTGGTCCACGGGGGTTCAAGCAGCAGTGTGAATGGGACCTGGCAGCTGAAAGAGTCCCCGGGAAGAGGGCCAGAGGATCGGTGCCGGCACCCAGGCTGTGCCCATGGAGGGAGGACACCAGAGTGAGTTGGCGCAGGGAGGACAACGCTGAGTTGGAGGTGCCTGCAGGACTTTCAAGGTTGAGTTTGAGCTGGAGAACAGGTGGGAGTCACCCAACCCACAGACGTGCCAAGGCTGCTGGGCATCCTGCCTGCCGGCATGCACCCCCAGGGCAAGAGCACCTCTGTTCTCTCGAGGACCCGCCCAGCGCCATCAGCACGCTCCATCCACGGGGTTCAGGTGGGTCTGACTCTCCATCCTGCCACAGGGGTAGGCTATGACTTAAGCCTGGCCAATCACAGTGCTTCACCCATATAGCCACAGTGATTGGTTCAGGGATGAGCATGTGACACAAGCCAGCCAATGAACACCAGCCCTGGGATTTTTGCTGTAATTATTTGAAAGAGGCTCTCTTTTTTTGTACCTAGATATGTGTGTGTGTATAAGATGGGCTTATGTGTTTATGGCAAGAGGACAGGGCTCTACACGGCCTTGGCTGACACAGCTCTCCCCAGCCCCCCCACATAGTTCTCAGAATAACCATAGGAAGCAACGTCCAGGACAGCCCATGCGATGTCTTCGTTTCTCCTAGATAGGACATCCTGCAATGCACGAGTTCAGCAATCCCAGTGGCACCCAAGTATAAAACGCAGGGCAGGGTGCTTGTGGGGTCCTTCGGCTATGTGTGAAGCAGAGCAAACACAGACAAGACTTCATCTGCCTGGGCAGCTTTCTTGAGCCTTGGGGGACCAGCTCGCCACATATCCTAGGCTTCTGTTTGTTACTGCTGCCTGTCAGAGTGACAAATCTGCTTTGCCTGGCGTGGGCGCGTTCTGTCCCGCCAGGCTCAAGCCAGTGGTGAGGAGCCTTTGCACTTCCTCTCTGCTGCTCAAGAACATCAGCTCCTCACGGGAAAGGACTTTGGCTGTTTCACCCACTGCTCCAGCTCCAGCGTCCACGATGCCGGG
>VBSM01003201.1:3099585-3118223 GCA_008086735.1 Cheirogaleus medius
GGGGGGAGAGGGGCAGACAGGGCCCCTTTCAAAGGCTGCTGAAGTCCCCAGGTATAAATGGCAGCCTTGGGGCTGGGACGGTGGCGGGAGCTGGAGAGTGACGGGGCGTGACGAGGAATCTAAGAAGAATATCTAGTAAAGCCGACCCTCTGCACACCCCAGGACCGGCAGCTCCACTCTGCGGCGCAGCCCAGCAGAAAAGAAAACACAGGTGCACAAAACCACACATGACATCGTTCACGGGAGCCTCACTCACCATGGCCGACACTGGACACGGCCCAAGTGTCGGCGGCAGGAGAATGGTGAACACACGGTGGTGACTCACGCGATGGAACGCTGTTCAGCAGTGAAAAGGGACACACGACCAGAACACACAACGAGGGTGAACTTCCCAATCGAAACATTGAGCCAAAGAAGCCACACACACACACAAAAACGTATTGCATGACCCAGTCATATGAACCATCAGCTTGACCTGCGTGTTAGAAAACAGAGCGGGGGTTACCTTTGAATGGAAGGGGTTCCTGGGGTGCCGGTCATGTTCTAGTTACACAGACGGGTAATGATTTCACGAGAATCCACTTATCTGGCCTATGTTTCATGTACTTTTTTGTACGTGCATGATACTGCAATAAATAATCACGTTGTAAAAAATAAAAGAGGTCGCTCTATCAACAGGTGCATGAGTAAACAAGCTGGGGTATACCCACACAACAGAATACTACTCAGAAATAAAAAGCTATGAACTACTGATACACACAATAACATGCACAAATCTCAAAATAATTACGTTCAGGAAAGCAGCCAGACCCAAAAAAGTACATACTGTATGATTCCATTTATATATGAAACTCTAGGAAATACGAAGTCATTTATAGTGACAGAGAAGATCAGTGGTTGCTTAGGGGAGAGGGGGCGAGAGAGAGAGATCAGGGGGGTGACTGGGATGTTCAGTGTCTTGGTTACGATGACGGCTTCGCGGCGTGCACATGGATCGAAACTCGCCGAACTGTACACTTTAAGCACGTGCAGTTCATCGTATGCCAGCAATGCCTCAATAAAGCTCTTTTTCAGATAGAGGCAAAACTCCAGGACTTGCCAATAGGTGGGCTAGTTGCAGGGAGGGAGGTGTCAGAGGGTCCCGAGCCTCGTGGACCCAGGACCAGCGGGAGAGGCGGGGCCTTTTGTCACAGCCTCACCCACTGCTGCCCTGTGGTCACCTGAAGACCGTCGCCCCTCCCCGCCTCACCGCCAACTCCTGAAGGCAGAGCCCGGGTCTGTGCCCCAGCATCGCTGTCCCCTGGTGCTTAGCATGGGGCGGGACACAGGGATTCCGTGCCACGGTGCTGGCCACCATGAGAAAGTGGCTCTTCGCAAACACGCGCCTAGATTGCAGGGCCCGGGCCACCACTGCCCACTCAATTGCCCACAGGAGAGCCAGGACAAAGAGTGGGAGAAAGTAAAGAGAAGAAGAACCAGGTGGCTGAAAAGGGGCCCAGCTCGCATCCCTGAGACCCCAGAGCGTGCCCTGGAGAAGGCGCAGCAGGCCGTGCTGAACACTGCCACGCGCTGCCACGCACTGCCTTAGCGACTGGGCACCCTGGCAAGGTCAGCACTGACATTGGACCCATTTAACAGATGAGGAAACTGAGGCATGATGGTGAGGAACCTAGGCTCTAGAGCAGCGGTTCCCAATGGGGAGCTATTTTGCCCCCAAATTAGAACTGGCAGATTTAGCAAATAAAAATATAGGACACCCAGTTAAACTTGAACTTCAATAAACAATGAATCATTCTTTAGCATAAGTATGTCCCAAATATTGCACGGGACGTTCTCATGCTATACTTATGTGTATATTTGGGACACACTTATCCTAAAATGTGATTCATTGTTTATCTGAAATTTGTACTTAACTGGGGGTCCTGTATTTTATCAGGCAACCCCAACCCCAGCAGAAGTGAGGTGACATCTGGAGACATTTTTGATTGTCACACCTCGGGGATGCGGGCGTAGAGCGCCACTGGCACCGAGGAGGTGGAGGCCAGGACGCTGCCACACGGAGAACAGCCCCCACGGCGGAGAGTCGCGTAGCCCCAAATACCAACAATGGTGACATGGAGAGCCATGATCTACAGCTAGACCCCGGGGCTTGAAATTCGCGATCTGCCCCTGGGGGTCGGGGGAAGAGGCAGCAGAGGGGGCTGGGCAGACCACCCCTCCCCTGTAGGCCGCCGGAAGCTCAGAGATGCGGGAGATAGAGCGCGCACACGCACAGGTACCGGCCCAGGCACGTGGTCGGACGCCCTGCACGCGTGTGTCCACGGGGTGCGTCTGTCAGGGAAGTGTGTAAAACGATACACAGGGACCTAAAAATAATTAAATAAATAACTAAAGAGGCCTAAATTAGCCGTCTGATGGTTTTAGCATGGAGATTTGGTACAGCTTGCTCCAAGCATCCTGGTTTCCTTGGATACGTTGGCCACGCATTAGCTGTCTCAGGCCAAAAATAAAAGATTTGTGAGAAAGAAGCCACAGGACGTTGCCGCCATTTTAAAAGCCAGACACCCTGGGCTCCCTGCAGAGGGATGTGCTTCGTAGGCGAGTCTCCCCGTCGGCGGGAGAGCACAGGACTCCGGGGCCGGATGGTTCTGGATCAAATCCGCGGCCGGCGGCTGTGAGCACGTTACCTAACCTCAAGCTCAGAAGCGTGGGCTCCTCTGTTCGGTGACGGGAAAACCCTCCCCCTCCCTGGCGGGGTGGCACGTGGGTGGTGTCGGGCACAGAGCAAGTGTCCGATACCAGGGGCCGCTCCTAACCCCACCAGACAGACGGGCACGGGCGGCCAGGGCCCAGCGCATGGGCACGAGGTACCTGAGACACGCGAGCTGCGGCTGGCAGGCAGGGGAGACGCATCCTGCACCCGCACCCACCTGTGCGCACCTGGCTGGGGCCGAGGGAGAAAGATGACCATCAGCCAGGCCTGCGCGTCTCCCTGCCCACGCCCCGCCTCCGTTCCCTCCTGCCCCACGAGCATGACAGCCGCAAGCGTGGGCTCCGGGCTCTCCGGGAGGAGCCTGGCGCTGGTCTCCCCGTGGCCCTCAGATGCCCCGACAGCAACAAAGAGTCCTAAGCCACGGCTAGCACCCAGGGTCGTGCCCTCAGCCTTGGGTGCCCATCGGAATCTTCTGGGAGCTCTTACCGCCTCCAAGCGCAGGCTGCACCCTTGACCAATCAAATCGGAATCTCTGAGGCTCCCAGGTGACCCCAATGTGCAGTGGAGGGTGAGATGGTTGGTCTAGACCAGGGCCTGGCAGGCCTTTTCTTAAAGGGCCAGAGAGTAAATATTTTAGGCTGTGTGGCTGAAAGGTCTCTGTCACTAGTCCCCTCTGCCATTGTAGCTCGAAAGCCACCACAGACAATCTGTGAACAAACGGGCATGTTTGCATTCCTATAAAACTGTTTTCAGCATTGGGACAGTCACCTGACAAATCGAGCATGTACATCGACACTGTCTTACGTTTTCGTTGTTGTTACTACCAGAAATACAAGCACGTTGCGTCTTCATTTACCACCGCAGCCGTCCACCTTACGGGCTTCTTTTTGCACAAACACACTTGCCTCTCCCTCGCTCTTAATTTCTCTCCCCCAGGTCGGTTTCTGACACTTCCAAGCCCACCCTCAGGCTGCACTAGCTCGATGCCTGAGTCCCCCGTGGGCCAGGACACGGGACTCTCATCCTCACCTCACCCTGGCTTCTCAGTGACGTGCCCCGGCGGGTCCTCGCAATGTTCCGTTTCCCCGATGGGGCTAAGAAAGCGGGAGCGACTCACCTTGTTTACCGGGCTGACAGGTGGCAGAGCCGTGTGGCTCACCCCACCCAGCTGGTGTCCCGGGAACCTGGGGTGTGACATTGAGAAGTGGCTCCCATGTGTCCAGGATGCACCAACTAGTGTGATTTTTCAGAAGGAGGTGGCAGGAGAACAGCAAAGGGTAGTCATTTTTAAATTGCCAGCCAAGAACGTTATTAAAGTTACTTTCTGCGACCAACATCGTTTCATATGAGCACTCTTTAATATCAACAAAATGGAAACGATATTCATCTTTGCGGAAAGTCCACATCTTCCCATTGGCCTAATTTCACAGTGGCCTGGTGGAAATGTCATTCAGACCGGAGGCGTCCCCACCCCTGAGCAAACTGGCTTCTCTGAGCCTCAGTGCTCTCATCTGCAAAATGGACATAAAAGTAACCCGCTCAGGGTTGCCCAGTGAGTCAACAAACATGTGACTAGCACCTCCCTGGCACCTGGGCTGTGCCGGCCTCAGGAAGTTGCTGGCAGGTGAACCAAAGACAAAGCTTCAGGACACCTGAAGCTCTTACCGTGGGCCCGGCCCGGGCCAGCCTGCAAGCGGCTGTTCCCCCACCCGGCCGTCCCCCCACCCGGCCGTCAGCACCCTTGGCGTCGTTGCTGCTATTGTTCTTGTTCTTCCCCTCGTTTTCCTCCCATCACGGCTGGGCCTTCGGATTCCAAATCCAAGTTCGTCCATTAACGAGCAAGAGTTTTAAAGTTTTAAAAGCCGTCAACCTGGATGCAAACCCCGACTTCACCAACTGGGCACGTGACTTACCCTTCCTGGGCATCAGCCTCTACATCTCTGTAAAACGGGGACAGTACTGAGGCCGACCGCACAGGGTCTTGTAGGAACCCTGTGAAATAACTCAGGTACAGACCTGAGAGCGGAGCCCAGCACGCGGCGGGACTCGGACAGAGGCGCTGTCACCATGGTGGTGGCTGCCGAGATAAGCCCGCCCATCCGACTGCAGGTGGTTCCACTCTTTTCCCAGCATGTCACAGTCTCCGTGGACACCATCTGCCCTTCTCTCTCCCGCCCTCCCAAGTCCATTTGGCCAAACCACTCCAGGACCTAGAGGTGACAGGCTGTCCTTGGCCATGGGCACAGGGGCGCCGGCCGGCCACGTGGGCGGACACAGCGCAGCTTCTGCACTGGACAACTGCGACCGTCCCCGAAACAAAGAGAGCCCTTTCCGCTTACCCTCGCGGTACCAGAAAAGGCCCCCAGTATCAACCCAAGAAAGCAAGTCGGCTGTTGGCTGGGTCAGAGATGCTGTTCGCTGCCGCGGAAGCACAGGCGGCCCCACTGACCTTGGAGAGCTGCTTCCCATCCCCCCACACTGCCCGTCCCCGTCACTTTGAACCCTGGGACACCACCGAAAGGGGCCAAGGCAAATGGTGCTATAAACCGGGGTGTAATGAGCCGCAGCTGGCCACAGCAGCACACTGGGCGGCCTCCTTGGGGGCCAGTCTCCCGCCGCACCGGGGAGGGCCGTGTTCGTCTGACAGTCGGCCTCCCCGCGGGGCCCGCTCTGCACTGGGCTGGAAGCTGGGGTCACACAGCGGACGAGGCGGTCGGGCCCTGGTCTTCCCTGGGGTTCCAGCTCAGTGAGGCAAAGGCGGTCAACAAGTAGACAGGCACATGTTAGACACAGGTTCTTCCTGGTGACGCAAGGGAAGAAATGGGGGTGTGGGGCAGGACACAACAGGGGTGGGGGGAAGGCTCCAGGAGGCTGAGCCCTGAACGACAAGACCAGGCCAGGCAGCAGGATCATCGCGTGCAAAGGCCCGGCAGTGGGAGGCAGTGAGTCGCCCGTGGGTCCCTGTGGCCGTGGGTTCCCAGCCAGAGGACACAGGAGGAGACGAGGCTGGCCAGCAGGCAGGGCTGGCACGGCCGGACTGAGCACCCAGGGCGAGGGGCGTGGACTTGGCCCGAAACGTCAGGGAGGCCCCCAGGGCTGCAGCTGCCTCTCCCAAGGCTGACTCTTCACCTGGCTGGCCCGGAGGCCCGTGGCTGAAAGGAGGCCTTGTCTGTCTCGCAGACTAACCTCAGCCGACCCGACTGGGCTTTCAGTGGGAGAAAGGTGATCTTCCTGTCCAGCGGTCAACAGGTTTGGAATTTCAAATCACTCTGTCAGGTTTGGGTGAGGAGGAAGGGGCAAGATTTACAGTTCTGTCTGCAGTGGGTGTGGTTCCTGTCTGTTTTCCTGACGACCTCTGCTCTCAGCGGGGTGAGTGTAGAGTCAGGGGACACATGCTCCCTAGGGTCAGGGACGGTATCTGTTTTGGTCATAACCAGATCGTCAGGGGCCGAATGCTGAATGAATGAATGAGTGAATGAGTGAATAGTAAAATCCCGGTGGCCCCGAGGCTGGGCTGGCATTGTCTGAAGAAAGCTTCCGTTGTATTTCCTGGATTCTAAGAAGCAATCAACGGGCCATGGATTCAGTAACAGCTTTTCCAGGAAAGGGAGCCTGGCTGAACACGCACCTCCACCGTGACGCAGGCCCCTCGCAGACACCAAAGAGTGACTCCTGGGGAGGGGGTGGTATCTGGTTGAACAGTGCGCCCCAAAATTCATGTCCATCTGGAGCCTCCGAATGTGACCCTATTGAGACACAGGGTCTTTTCAGATGTCATTTATTAACATGGGTCTTCCGGGATTTGAGTGGGCCCTAAATCCAGTGTCCTTACCAAAAGGCCACATGAAGACACAGAGACATGCAGAGGGAAGGTGGCCATGTGAGGACAGAGGCAGAGACTGGAGTGACATGTGTACAGTGAGAAAGGCCAGGGACCCTGCAGCTACCAGAAGCCGGAGAGAAGCGTGGACAGATTCCCGCCGCTGGAGCCCCCAGAGGAACCCACCCGTGACATCCTGGGCTTAGACTTTGGGCCTCCTGAATGGGGAGGGAAGAAACTTCAGGTGCTTTAAGCCAGCCAAAGGCGGGAGCAGGTGTTTGGGGTTTGCTCTGGCGGTTCTCTCACCGTTGCCCGGAACAGAGAGCGCCGACGCTTTGCGCCAGACGTGGGCAAAACCGTTCCCAAAGCTTCCGCTTCCGCATCCTGGGGCTGCTGTAGCAAACACTCACAAACCGGGGGCTTAAAACAACAGAAATTTATTCTACAACAGTTCTAGAGGCCAGAAGTTCAAAATCAGTATTGCAGGACTGAAATTAAAGGGTTCGCTGGGTCACACTTCCCCCGAAGGCCCCAGGGAAGGGTCCTTCCCGCCTCTTCCAGCTTTTGGGGGGCTGCTGGGGCTCCCGGCTTCTGGCCGCCTCACTCCAAGCCCTGGCTCTGTCTGCACGTGGCCTTCTCCTCTGTGTGTCCCTAACCTCCCTCTGCCTCCCTCTTGTTTTACAGATGAGGAAACTGAGGCTTGGAAGTTGCAACTTGTTTATCTGTAAAATGGGGTGATGATGCCAGCCTCCGGGGGCCGCTGGACAGTTGACACTGAGCCTCTCTGGGTGCGAAGCCCCCAGCACAGGGCCTCCCTGCAGTGAGTCTGCCACAGAGGTTGGGGGCTATTGTTATTGCTGTGTTTCTGAGATGCATTTTTTTTCATATTTTAATCATTCAGGCATCAGGCTGCAACCT
Source organism: Cheirogaleus medius (assembly GCA_008086735.1). Taxonomy (NCBI): domain Eukaryota; kingdom Metazoa; phylum Chordata; class Mammalia; order Primates; family Cheirogaleidae; genus Cheirogaleus; species Cheirogaleus medius. The sequence goes on from VBSM01003201.1 coordinate 3,107,037, forward strand.
ACAATCACTATGTAACTTTAACAGGGTCAAACATCTGTTCTGTTCCCTCCTCTCCTCCCCAAAATTGTTTCTAAATAGAGCATGTGACACCTCCCTGCTCAGTGCTCAGTTGGGAGAAATGAGTGAAAGACTCGCCCACTAGGAGGGACTTATCCACAAGGAAGCCCCAGGGGCCTCTTCCCGCCTTGGGGTTCCCATCGATCACACAGACAAAATCAGAGAACCCACACTTGTCAAACCTGCAGGCGGCCTCCAGGAGTCTGAGAAGCTCTTGACAGTGGTCAGCAAAGAGCAGCAAATTCGAGTCTCGGCACCTGGCTCTCTTAGGTCAGTTGCAAAAGCCAAGGGTGATACCGGCCAGAATGGCCACGATTAACAAAAGTGGCAGATCAAGTGTTGGTAAGGGTGTGAAGCACCAGGAAGTCTCAGACAGCTGCTGGTGGGATGTACGTTGGCACAACCACCTTGGAAGACTGTCCGGCAGTATCTACTAAAGCAGAACATAAGCCCACTCCTGGCGAAGTGCCCTGGAGAAACGAGGACATGTGTGTGACTGTTCGCGACGGCCCCACCAGGAACAGCCACAGCTGGGAACAGCCCGAATGCCCATCAGCAGGAGAATCGACAGATCGTGGTGTGTTCACACAAAGCAATGCTACAGGGCAACAAAGAAGAACAAACCACTCTTACAACAGCGATAAATCTCTCAGACTTCATAGTGAATGAGAAAGACATAAGAGAACACATACTGTACGATTCTGTTCGTAGAAAGTCGAGGACAGGTGAAACATCTGTGGGAACAGAAGTCAGAATGGTGCACCACAGTGGGCAGGAACCGGGAACTTGTGACGGAAACGTTCTTTATCTTAATCTCGGTGGTGGTTACCCAGGTGTAATCAATGTAAAAAGCCATCGAGCTATAGACTTTGGATTTGTGCACCTTACTCTCAATATATATTGCATCGCAATAAAAAATAAGTCAAGGAGGGAGAGCCTGCAGCTGTGTGGAAGGTGGCAGGCCAGTCCTGTGACCTGGAGTCCCACAGTGAGCTGCAGACACAGAGCCCACATCTGCAGGTGGCCCTCCCTGGGCCTCGCTGGAAAATTCCCTGAGAGGGGCCCTGCTCTCTGCTGTCACCGTCTTGAAATTCCTAATAATTTTTGAACAAGGAGCCAACTCAGAGATGGCATCCACCACCAGAGTTCTCAGATATTCAAGCCACTCTCCATCACAAGTCCCCGGTTCCTGCCCTTCCTGGCGCAGAGGCGACCACCATTCTGACTTCTGTTCCTGCACATGCTGCACCTGTCCCTGACTTTCTATAAACAGAACCGTGCAGCACCTGCTCTCTGCGGCTTCGTTTTCAGTTTGTACTGGACACGCCACAAACCACGCAGCAGGTCTCGCATGGAAGCGTGACTTTAAGTCGGTCCTCTGTTTCTGAAGGACTGTTGCATGGAAAGAAGAGCACATTTATGCTGCCAGGAGCATGAAGTGACGGAAGCGATGAAACAGGCAGACCTCAGCGTATGTACAGAAGAACTTCCTGCCAGTGACAATGGCTCTAAATGAGCTGCCTCCCAAAGAAAGAGCGCCCACTCTGTGCCAAGCATTCAGCCTACATCATCTCACTCCCCACAACAACCCAACGAAGACGGAACTATTATACCCCCATTTTGCAGAGGAGGAAACTGAGGCTCGGCAGCTATTATTAGCTTGCCCAGCATCACCCAGCTGGTTAGCAGTGATGCTGGAACTTGAACCCAAGTTTGACTAGCTCAGCCATAGCATCCACCACCGGAGTTCTCAGATATTCCAGCCACAGGCTGTACAACATGAGGGGCTGGTGGAGGGTCTTTCAGCCTGGGAAGCACAGGACTTCGGATCCCAAGGTGAAGATTCTGGGATTCCAAACACAGACAGGAGGCAAAGCAAGGAATACCAGGGTGGTCACTGCGCCAGCTGCAGAGGTGCCTGGGCCCCACCTGGGGGCTCCCTTCATGGATAGACCAGGGGACAAAGCCGCTTGGAGGCATTCAGGAGCAGAACATAGGGATGAAGCTGCACATGTGTGACAACAGGGAGGGGTGGGAACTGTGACAACTTATGTTAAAAAGCTTAGAAAATTTCCAACATCGGGCAGGCAAAACCACAAACCCTTGCGCAGGCTGCCCTTGCTGGTTTAGACTGCCAGCCCCATGAGGGCAGGGGTGGGTTGCCACGCCCAGCACAGTTCCTGGCATGCAGTGTCCTGTTCACGGAGCTGTGGCTGCAGGGGCTGCCACTCTGACAGCCCCTTCCTGATCACCATGCAGTGCCGCTGGTGGCAGGACCCCAGCTCACCGAGGGCCTGATGCCTACTCCTCCCCTGCTCTCTCACTTCCCAACAGCACAGGCCTGATTTAGGAGAATTTGCTTAGAGGAGGAATGCTGAGAACCGGACGTGCATTGGGATAGCGCAGTGGTTAAGAGCAAGGGCCCTGGTAGCAGACAGGCCTGAATGTGAATTAGGCCCCACCACCTCCTAGCCACAGGCCCTCAGAAAAGCGACCCAGCCTCCCTCTGCCTTGGTTTCGGCACCTACAGAATGGGAACCGTGATAGTGCCAAACCTGTTTTTTGTGAATATTAAATTAGGTAATACACGTAAAATGCCCAGAACAACGTCTTACGCATAATACTTAATCAATACTAGCTGCTGTTCCATAGTGCATGAACAGCGCCACTTATCAAACACTTCCTGTGTGTTAAGCACCGTGCTAAGAACTGGGCTTTGCAATAACTATTCAACAAGTATACACTGCACAGCAACTCTGGAAGCACATGGTACCTCCACCCTGGAGCCTTGCAGCAGGGCAGGGCACGGTGGGTGGCACTGAGCATGTGCATGCGGCCACAGAGACAGCAAGCGGGATTCCCGGCCCCGCGTGCTGCACCCCATCCTCACTGCACCCCATGCTGCACCCCATCCTCGCAGGCCCTGCCTGGCGCATAGTAGCTGCTCAGTAAATATCTGTGGCAGGGGCAGATGCTCACAAAACCCTACTGATACAACCAGGCCGGGGAGGCTGAGTAACTTGCCTAAGATCCCAGCGGGTGCTGAAGGAACCGCAGCCACACACACCCTTCCCGGGAACAGATCGCGCTCCGGGGCTCAGCCACAGCCCCGCAGGCCCTGGCCCTTTAAGCGCCCGGCTCCCCGCCCCGCCCAGCCGCCACCACGTGGATTTAAAACCCACGCAGCCTCCAGGCCCCGGCCCCTCTTCTGCCATTGGCTGAGGCTGCCAGCACTTGTGTCCAATAGAACTGGCTTCTTCCAGAACCCGAACTTGGGATTGGCCCGTCCTCTGTGTCATTTCGGGCTGCCCATGACGTCAACCCGGTCTGGCACCCCCGCCTCTTCGCTGTCTTGACTGGTGTTAAAGGAGCCACAAGAGAGACGATAGGAGAGGCAGTTCGGAGGCACTTTTAAGTAACCTTTTGAAAAAAATGTAGAATTAACGTTCATCAGAGTGAATATAGCAAACACTATAAGAGAGAGGCACTGCATTTAATCCATTACACAAAGCTGACCGCTGTTAACATTTTGCCATATAGCATTTCAGTCCTTTTTCTAATAATACAATTTTATTTGTACGAAGTTAGGATCGGTTCTGCAGCCTATTTTGAAATTTACTCTATAAAGGACTTTTTCTGTATCATCAGATAATCTTTGAAAACAGGATTTGAACAGTTGCATTATCTTTGACCTTTATTTAACCATCCCCCCCTTTTTTTCTTAATTTCATTGCATTTTTGCTTTTACAATTGAAGAGAAGATCAACATTCTTGTCCTTAAAACCGTGTTCAGTTCTCTGATTACTTCCTTAAATGATGTGGTAGAAATGGAACCTCTGGATAAGGATACATGTACTTTAAGGGCTTCGTCCCCATTGCAAAATGGTTTTGTGTTCATTCATTCATTCATTCAGTGAATGTTTATTGAGCACTTACACGGGGCAGTTGAGCTGCACACACACAAGAAAAGGGGCGGAGAGCGGTGCAGCCCCCGCCGCTGTCAAAGATGCAAGGCCAGTGTTGTCACCTTTGGAGCCGGCTCTGGGACCCCCATCTCCAAACCCCATATCTGAGGACAGGTTCACCCAGCAGGAGAGGTCCCTGTGCAGACAGGACACGACGGTATCTCCAACTCTAGCATGGAGGCACAGATGAGTGCTCAGAATGTGTTCCCAGTGCCACACTCCTGTGGGCACCGCGGGGACCCCATTCCTCTAGATTCCAACAGTGCTTGTCTGGTGTTCTGGAGACCTTCGCATCTGAGCATGTGTCCCAAGGACCAGACACTGAGGGTATGCAGAGCACCGTCCAGCTGGGGTGAGAGACATTCAACAAAGCAACTTTCAATTCCACTAAACACTGGAGTTTGGGATAAGTTCTCCAAAGGGGAGAAGGGGAATGTAGGGTTCCTTTGTACTTTGCATGCGACTAGGAGTCCCCGAGGTGCAGAGCCTGCAGTGACAAGACTCCAGTGGGCCCCACTTGTGCAGGGGGAAGATGTTCCCAGACGCCCAGTGGGTGCCTGAAAACTGGGATAGTACCGAATCCTATATACACTGTGCTTTTTCCTATACATACATACTTAACGATAAGGCTCAATTTATAAATTAGGCACAGTAAGAGATTAACAACTAACAATAAAATAGAACAATTATAACAGAATCCTGTAATGAAAGCTATGGGGATGTGCTCTCTCTCCCTCTCTCTCTCCATGTCTTTCTGTACCTAACTCATCTATTTTTGGACCACGGGTAACCACCACTTGGGAGAGCAAAGCCACTGCTAAGGGGGAGCTACTGTAATTAACTTTTTTCCCAAGCCCGGGCCTGCGCTGAGCGCCCTGCGCGAGTTCCCCAGTGAATTCTTCCAGTGGCTTTTCGTGGTACCTTCCTGGTCTCCATTTTAAAGATGAGGAGACTGAAGACCAGAGTAGTTGATTAACTGTTCCAAACGAGGTCACGCAGCTGGAAGTGGTGACGTGCGCTTGCGTGAACTCATGGTTTTCGGCCTGCAGAATTCGGCGTTGGGGATGGGATCGGTGAATGAGAGAGCACCCCCACCCGAGAGGGGGCTCTGTGAAGGTGGGGCTGACTTGCCACAGTCACCGTGGATCCCGAGGCTGCTGTGGCGCTTGGCACACGGTTGGGTCTCGTCTCCGTGCCAGGCCTTGGCACAGCACAGAGCCAGGCAGTCACGGCCCCGCTGCGTCCTCTGACCAGCTCGGCCTTTGCTCCCAGCCCGCCCTCTGACCTGCCTTCCTCACACCTCGAGGGATGCCAAGGCCCAGCCTCGCCCACCCGAGTCCCTTTCATGCCAGGAGAGTCACAGCTTTACATTATTAATTGCTCCTGACAACAGTAAAATGTGTTGTTCATGACAACAGAGACACAGAACATTTTTGCTCGGGTATTTCTGGTCCATGAAATCTGCTTGAATGACAGACAGTTCTTTCTGGGAGTGTTTCAGACATGAGTTAAACATCTGGAATCTTCCAAACCCTTCTCAGGCTCAACCTGTGGTAGAAAGGTCTGTAGACTAGGCTATTTAAGATAACCAAAGGCCCTGTGGTGCCCGGCTCAGCTCTGCCTTTCTGGACCTCTGCCAAGTCATGTCCCTCTCTGGACCTCAGTTTACCCATCTGTCAGAAGCCAAGCTGGCTATAATGTTCCCCTCTGCCCATCCCCCATCTCCCTGCCCGACTCCCAAAGCCCTGTCTTTTTGGTAGAACTCAGTTCCCTGCTAATGAACACTGGACACGAGAGGAGAATGGGGTGACTTCCTGGGTAGACGGGGGCATGTCATCTGTGGCCAGTTTGGCGGAGCTTCCTTGGCTTGCTGTTGGAGACCTCAACCATGTGACATTTGTCCAGCAGCTAAGCTCCTGTGTCACACCTAAACACACATGACACAACCAAGAAAACACACACACAGATGTGCACGTGTGCACACAAAACACACCATACCCCCATAGCACAAAACTCACATACACACCTCACACATATTTACAACACAACATGCACCCCCAGACCCATAACACGGACTACATACACACTCACAGCACACATATACAAACACACACCATCACACACAGAATGAACAGGCATATATATAGCCCACCCATATTTGCAACACACACACCCACAATACAGACTACGCACAGACACACACACACACTCACCATGCATCTTTATGGTTAAGCCTTCTGGTTCTGGTTTTGGTACCAGGCAAGTACTTGCTGTTCTTCTTGGTAGGCACTTGCCCAGGTTACGGGCTTCCGGACACTTGGTTGGCGGAGGGGTTGAGCAGGGAAGAAAGAATTGTCAGTAAGAAAGGAAGGCAGTCAAAACTGTGATTTGTGTGTTCACGTGGGCAGATGCCACCCAAGCATTCACTGCACAGAAGACTGCCGCACTCCAGACCCCAACCAAGGCTCCCGGCGCAGCAGGAAACTAGCCAGACTGGCCTGTCCCCCAGGGCTACCAATCAAGTGGAGGGCATCTGCACTCACAAACACTCGGGTTCCAGGGCCACTGGTCACTGTGCTGAGGCCTTGGCACACTCCCCCCCACCTTGCTGTGAAATGCTGTCCCTGCCCTTAGTGGAGAGGGGCTGCAGGTTCAGGGCGGTGAAGCCACCTGCTGAGGTCACCCACAAGGAATTCTGGAGCAGGTGGCTGGAGGGGCCTCTCTCACCACCCAGCCTCCAGCCTCACTCCTCTGCAGAAGTCAGCTGCCCTTCATTTCTGGAGATGAGGTTTTACGAACAAATACCACCAAGCAATGGGGCAAATGGGGGATCTTAGGGAGCCGAGGGGGGTGGTGTTGCCTGAGTCCAGGGTGTGTGGCCAGGGAGGACCTGGGCAGAGGCAGCAGGAGGGAGAAGGCTGCAGAAGGCACCACTTGCCGAGGCAGCCCAAGCACCTGCATTCACATCTCGGCTCCACTTCTTGTGTCGGTCCCGAGCCTCAGTGTCCCCACCTATCAAATGGGAATAATATTGGCTTGGACCTCAGAGGGCCGTTGTGGGGGTGCAGTGAGCTCGATTCTGGCTCGCTGCAGGATCCCAGTGCATGTTTGTTGAGTGATTAAATGGAAAACTATGAAGTGGTTGGAACAGGGCCTGGCACACTCACGGTGCTCAATAAACATGAGCTCTTATTAGTGTTTAAAAGTAAAATAAGACAAACAACAACAACAACAAAATCCAAAGATGCTTTGGGAACATTGACAGCCTGAATGAACTGCGGGAAAGACTGGGGGGAAACTGTCTCAGTTGGAAGAGTTTCCCACGTGCGGAGTTGGGAGGAGAGGGGCTCACACCGCTGGAGGCAGCGTGTGCAGGGCAGGCCTGGGGGCCGCAGGAGGAGGGGCAGCTCTGCCTCTGAGGGGCCCTCCCTGCCTCGTCCCACGGCCCACTCTCCAGTCAGGCCCTTTGCTGGCTCACCCAGGCACTTCCCACAGTGCCCAGCCCCTTGGCCAGTGTGCACGGTCAGGACCTCGCCAGCCACCCTCAGCCGCGGCTAAAACCCACCGCTGGCGCCCACAGGGTCCCGGCGGGCTGCCCGAGCAGGCCTGGCACCTGAGCAGGACCCGCTACAGAATTTGCGGGGCCCCTTGTTGAAAAATTACTGATTATTATGAATTTCAAGATGGAAACAGCAGAGAATTAAGCGAAGCCCAAGGCTCTTCCAAACACCGAGCTGTTGAAGCAGGCGGGTCGCACCCTGAGAATCTGCTGGGAACAAAGCCTCCTTGTGGCTCCACAAGACCTTTCCATATCCCTCTGCGGCGGACCCCACCCACGGTCGTCTGGAGTCCCTGAAGGGCCTGTCCCTGGCAGCCGCCTGTTTCACAATCTAAGTATTTCACACACCCATTTCACAACCCGCGACCATAGCCAGACTTCTGGGGACCGTGAGGGTCCCTTGGCTCCTCTTCCACCAATGTCTTTGGCCTTGGCACTGCTGCCCCCCGCCTGGGACGCCCTCCCCACTGTCCCTTACATGCCCACCCTTTGGACTCAAGTAGCCTCAAACCCTCTCCCTTTTATTTTTCCAGGTCTTGTCCCTCTCCAAAATGATCACCAGGACTCATTTGTTTGCACACATGTTGTCTGTCTCACCTGCAAAAACATGAGCCCAGGAGGGCAGGGGTTTGCGTCCAGCCCCCGGTAGGTGCTCAGCAAATACAGGTTGAATAAGATGCCAATTCCTGGGGAGGCCCTCCCCAGCGCACCCCACTCGGCATGGGCTCGCTGCCAGGCCTAAAACCATCTCCTGACCTTGCTCAGTTACGGGCTTGCGTGTGTGTCTACAGTCCCTTTTGCCCCCAGCGATGTCACACAAGGGCAGGGAGTTTGTTTTCTTCATAGTCCTGTGCCCAGTACCCAGCACAGAGCCTGGCACTGAATAGAAGCACAATATTTGTTGAATGAATGAAGGAAACTTCTTTCCTTGACTTGTGGCCTTCCTCCCCAGGACTCAGGCCTGCCAGGTAGTGGTGCCCTCCTGCCCCCAGTGGCCCCTCTCCCAGCAGAGTGAGCCCTCCTTCCTCAGCTGCTAGCAAGCTGGGTAGAATCAGCAAGTTGTGAACTTTTCTGTGTGTGCACTGACACTTACACTAAATGTTATCTGAGGTTTGCCTGAAATTCAGATTTAACCGGGATCCTGTGTTTTATCTGGTGACCCTGGGCACACGCGAAGCCCACTCTGGTGCGGGCAGTCCAGCCTAACCCCTGCCAAAGCAATCTTGTCCTTTCCTGCTGCCCACCTTGGCCAGGGCCCTGCCGGTGCCCAAATCGCCCATCCCCTCATCTGTAAAATGGAAAATAAAATGATAGCAGCGCCTCCCTCCCAGAGTTGCCATGAGGATTAAATAGCTTAGCAACTAATATGTATTCAGCCCTCCTCGCGCACTCTCTCAAGGCACCGACCCGGCATTCCTTACAATCACAGCATGTGAAGGCGCCATTAGCGGCCCCATTTTGCAGAAGAGGAAACTGAGGTTGGAGAGGTGAAGGCACTCAGCTGAGGTCACACCGCTGTGTCACACTCATCTTTGTGTCCCACAGGCCTGACACCCTGCATTAAGTCCCCAGGCAGAACCAATTTTGGAACTAGGGCCGAGACCACTAAGCCAATCCCAGGTGACACCGTCAGCACAGTGGGGTCACATAGCCACATGGCCGCACTCGATAAATGGTAGCCACTGCTGTTGTCCCAGACAGATCAATGGGAGGTCAAGTGTTGTGGGGAGGTTTGTTTTTTTTCTAATCCTCTGAATTAACTGGTTACTTTTGCCTGTCGGCAGTTCATCCCGGATTGTGTAAATGCTGCCTCATTTCCAAGACAATCAACCTGTAAATTTTCCCTGCCAGACTAGCCAGATCTCCAGGAGAGACTTCCGGGAGGGCCGGGGCTGTGTCTGGCATTGCCTTTGCAGAGTCCTCTGCTCTGAGAAAGTTTGTTGACTGGACGCAGGGGGATGACTGGAAGGAGGGGCGTCGATGGTGGTCTCCTTTGGCCTAGGAAATGAAGGGGACCCTTGGTCATCTCCAGGCCCAGACAACATTTTCAGCGCCCCTCAAGAGACCCCTGGTCTTTTCTCCCAAATCTCAGGGGCCAAATCGCAGAAAGATCTTCCCTGGTGAAGACCTGCTGGAAACACTGTCCCTTCCTCAAGGCAGGGGCTGAAAATGCCCAGGTCACAGCAGGGGCACCGTCCCATCCATGGTAGGCCCTGGGCGCTGCTGCCCTCCTCGTCCCCGGCTTGGGCCCTGACCCAGGGCTGGCTGTGGCTCTCAGATGGTCAGTGCCTTTGAACCTCCTTCTGGGCTGGACACTGTTGGGTTTCCCCATAAAGCCGGGACCAGCCAACCATCCCTGAGCTTGAACCCTCCAGAAAAAGTGTCCCCAGCTTCCTGGGAGAGCTCTGGAGGCACCCCTGTTCCTGCTGCAGGGAGAGAACTGGCCCACTTCCTGTGCCGGCTGTCTGAGTTCTGCAGGAAGAATTTGCTCTGGTCTAGACAAGTTCTTCCCCCAACTGCACCTTCACTTCCCAAATCCCAGCTTTTCTTCCTCGGTCCAATCTATTAAAAAGAAAATAATAATGATTTTTGAAAGCTTTTTTTGCTCTGAATACACAGAAAGTCACAGCTCATCACTAAACCTCCAGGCATTAGAGGAATATGTGGGTATTTAAGGAACTAGAAATATGTGGGGGAGGGGCAAGCAGTTACCCAGAGACCCAGGTTGGAACCGGTGAGCCACCATTGTGCCACCTTAGCAGGCGACTTCCCTGGCCAGCTTCCTGGTCTATAAAAACGGGGAGAATAATATTCTGCCTCACCAAGTTGGTGCCAGGTTGAGTTAATGTTTGGAAAGTTTCTGGCACAGGGCAGGCACTCCATGGGTGCTTGTTATTAAATAAGTGGAGCTTTAGGAAAGGGTCTAAGAGGCGACACACCAAATTCTTGAGAGGTTGGAGTTGGGCCAGGGAGGGGAGGTCTCTTATGTAATATTTTAATACTTTTGAAATCAGGAGAATGTGTTCTTGTAGCACTCCTGTAATTAAAACTTAATGAAATAAAAGTAACGCGCCCCCCTCCCACCCCTTTGGAACTCCGGAGCCGCGCCCCACATGCCGGTGGCCCCTCGGGCAGCAGACAATGGGTGTGGATTCGCCCCGGGCCCCGCTGGCTGGGGCAGCCACAATACACCCGTCGCGGACGTCCATTTACATGACAAGGGCTCCCGGGCGTGTCTACGCGAGTTCCAGTCTTTCCTAGTCGACCTCCTCGGGCTCGGGTTAAAGTGCGCCGGGGGCTTGAGGGGCTGGGATCCTCGTGCCGCTGCGGGACCGAAGGCGGAGAGTCTCCGGTGAAATCAGGCAATGGGTGAGTGATCTTGGGGGCTTCCCCCCTTTCTCCAGTGTCCCTTCCCTGAGCCCCCGGGGACCTCCGGCTCCTTAGAAGATGGGCTAACCCCAAAAGCCTGGGTCAAGGACCCCGGGGCGCGGGCGGGGGAGGGCGCACCGGCAACACGGGTGGGGCTGAGACCGAGCCCCCCTGCCCGGGGCCGGGCTTGTGCGAGGCCGGCGTTCCAAGATGACCCCCGCTGGGGAGGGGGCACAG
>VBSM01003201.1:3121502-3134143 GCA_008086735.1 Cheirogaleus medius
AGGACACAGGAGCGGAGGACTCAAATTCAGCCGCACCCTCACACCGAGGGCAGGCGATCTGGGGTGGGGGCACCCCCGCCTGACCTGCAAACCACCAGCTTCTGCAAGGACAGTGGTGTGGCCGGGGCTCCTCTGGGGCTGCAGGGACCACAAGAAAACCTCGTGTCCGGCACATCCCCCTTTGACCACGGGCCTGCCGGTGCCCTGTTCCTGCTTCTCTGTGGCTCTTCCTTCCACCCTGCAGATTCCCGCAGCCCAAGTGCAAACCCTGCCCTGCTCCGTGCTGGGTGATCTCCGCTGGGAGACTTGGCTCTCTCTCCTCAAGTGCCAGTGGGGTTGCCACGCGGATTAATGACCAGCGCATGAAAAGTGCTCAGTGAGCACCTGCCACTGTCAGGAGGAACAGCTAGGGTTCGAGAAGCCAATGTCACTGGCAAGTACCAAGAAAAATAACCACGTAGACCAAGCTCTGGGCACTGGGCTCATGCCCTGAACACTGACTGCCTCCGGGTTCTCCCCTTCCTTATTCTTGTTCCTGAGCCCACCCCCACTGGCCTGTGAGTCTACTCTAGGAGAAGGGTTCAGAGCTCATTCTCACTAGAGTGTAAAGGAATGCTGCAAAGTGCTTAAGGTAGATCTCAAGACTTCAGTGGAAAGAGGCTGGCAAGATGAAATGGAGGCTTCTGTGCCCATTTTGGTTTGTGACCCCGATTTTTAATAAAGACAAATGATGTGTGGGGTCTTACTGCAGATCTAACTGCGATCTTGGTGAGATCCTCGCTCTTGGAGTCACACTTGGACGCAGCCTCACCAAAAGGCTGGGAGGTCTCTGCAGCTGAAGGCTGGGGCTGGGCCACCCACCCGTGGGGAAGGGACTACCCGTGACTTGTTAACCAGTACAGCAGGGACAGGAGGCAATTCCTCCCCTGGCAGGATATCTGCAGCCCCCACTCTCTGTCTGCTAGCCATTTCTCTACAAAGAGAACGTCCATGGCCAACAGTTGTCATCGCTGAAGGTCACTCTGAACCCTGACGGGGAGTGGACCCCGGGAACACCATCTCAGCAAGGATCTGAGCCCAGCAAGGACGGCTGTGCAATCGATTAGCAATGTCTGTCACAGGCAGCAAAGGGGATGCTGGATCAAATGCCATGCACTCAACCTCCCCGATCTATACTTCGAAAGCCACAAAGCAGCTCAATAAATACTGGCTGGACTTTCCTCTAACTAAAGGGTTATCAGCAAACTTCTCCTCCCGTGAACTTTCTCATAGCCACCCAGCCAGGAACCAGACAGACAGACACCAACCGACGTGCTCCGTGCCTGGCCCTGGGCTGGGAGCTGGCGCAGAGTGGAGGGTGCAGTAGAGTTATGCAGACGCAGAATCAACCAGAGAAGGCACTGCAGGAAAGAAACAGCCCACAGGAAGAAATATTCCTCAACTGCACATAAGCAACTTTTGGATCATGCACTTGCAGGCAGAGCCTAGATTGGAAGTCAGACTCGTAATTACACCTCTGGGCCATGTGGCAAGCCACTCTAATTACCCTCTAGATGGGAGGATGGTGACAATTTTATTTAGGGCCCAAAGCAACTAATAAAATTAGGGAAAATCAGTAGCACCACATGTAAGTCCACACGCTTTGCAGAATAAAGCAAAGACCCAACAATTGCAAACATCTAATAATTGTCATTGTTAGAGAAATGAGAAGGGATGGGGGAGTGGCCCCCTTATACTTGAGCCTAGACACTTAAATGGTACCAAGGTGGACCCAGTGGATAAACTTTTTTAAGAGGCGACATTCTCTGCATCTGTGGCTTCCGACTTGAAACTCCCGTCCAGGTTTGCGGGGCCTCCCCTACACGCCCGCCTACTCAGTGATCGAGACCCGTAAACGCAGGGAGAGATGCACCCGAGACAGGAGTGCACTTAGCGTGATCTATCCCAGCGATCAACGGCACATCGACAGCAGCCAACGGAGCGGTGTTTAAGGGCCGGCTGGTGATATTCAATCGGTTCTATCCGCCAATGTCATTGGCACCCTCTCTATCATCCCAATACTCCGCCTCTTCCTCCCATATCATAAATAGATTAGAAAAATAGTTTCCTCCTATGGCCGTGACCTCGTCGGCTTCTAAGCTCAGCCCCACATGAATCACGCCGGGCTCACCGCGCCGCGTTCTGAAATGACTGAATGATAACGAGGCGGCACAGACACCAATAAATGAATCATGCCTTCCGCAAGACCAAACCTTTGGCTCTTACAGACACCAATTACAAAGTAGAAAGAAAAGAACAAAGAAATTACTCAGGGTGTTTGCGCAAAGTTGATTCACAGGTTTATAGAATTATTACCGACTAAATTGTTTTTAGGAAGGCAATTAGAGCTGCGGCCAGCTCCGGCACATCAGCCCCGCGACCTGGGAATGTGCACCCGGGGCGGGGCGGGGGCCAGGGGCCGGCACCAGGCTCTCTCAGGGTTCCCAGGCTTGAACGGCCATCCTCCCCCGCCACTTTCTACCTTCTTCTAGAAAGTTATTTAAGACTTTAATTAAACCCTTAAAATGTGTAGCCACATGAGCAATATACAGGAAGGGAGCTCGTATACGCACAGTCTTGGCAAAAGTCTCCGTATTAACTTTTATTTTTTAATTCCTTAAATGCAGCAGCCATAATAGACCAACAGAGTTCTTCCTTCTCTGACCGGGATTTGGAAGCGCATCACCGACAACAACCAAACTCTCATGCCATCTCTCAACTGACCTCGACGGGGCATCTCAGATCAAAGCCATTTCACCTGCTGCAAAACTCAGGCTGGTGAGCAGTGGCGTTCGCTGCTGCGCGCATATTCTTAGCCTTCCCAAAGGAAGTGCGGCCTCTGGGATGAGTCACCCCATGGGGCTCGCACTGAGACTGGTTGCCTGGGCATCTGAACCTTATTGGGCAGCTTTCGCCACCTGTGGGTGTCCCTCACATCCGGGATGTCCAGCCCTAGGGGCAACCTGATACAGGAGGACACAGGACTGGCTCATGCTCTCAGGCGGGTCCACGTACCATCAGCACCGTCACCCCGGCAACCATTTACTGAGCACCTACTACGTGCTCGGCCCTGTGCCGGCTGCTTAAAAGACGATTTATTTAATCACCTCAGAGTGGGAATTATAAATCCTAGTTCACAAATGAGGCAGCTAAGATGAGGAAGAGGAAGTAGCTGACCAAAGACCACACATCTGGAAAGAGGCTGAGCTGCACTGGAAATTCCAACTTCCTGCCCCCCGCCCCCCAGTCTCTTCCCCTGCAGACCACCAGCTGCCTGGACAGCCCACTAGCAAAGCAAGGCAGGCAGGGTGCAGAGCGGTGCTCCCGGAATCTCGCCCAGATGCGCAGGGGGAACCAGGTAACCGAAGCCACTGCTGAAAAAACTCCTTGGGAAAAGGGCAGTTCGCTTCGCTCAAAATTTCTGAAAAACTGACTCAGCTTCTCACTTCCTCTGCTGCCGCCAGAGCCTGGGAAACCTGACTTCACCTGCCTGGGGGAACCCAGGGCAAAGCTGGGAGAAGGTCCAGGCTCACCTGAGCTCATGCTGGGGCATGCGGGGTCACCATGGTGGACTTCAGTCAAGGGACCTCGGAGAAGCCCCCCAGCCTGGGTGGGTGGAATTCACACATGTTTACAGAGTCTGTATTTTATACGTATTACACATAATACATATGCACACTTTATATACTTAAACATACGTGGTTTTCAATATAAAAATACATATTCTTATACTCTTAGCCCCTGACACCCAAACAAATTCAGGGTTGGATTTGTCACGTTCACACTCCCAAAGCCAGGGATGGAAACGTCCGGTCCCGGAGACCTTTCGGACCAGCAGAGACTCTCCGGTCCCTCACTCTGATGTGGCCCCCACACTGGGAATCAATGACATGGGAATCAGTGACAATCCATCGGCGACAATACAGGGTGGCAGCTTCCATTGACAGACACCACCATGTGCCCACACTTCACAGAACATCACTCCATGTTCTCAGGAAACAAGTCACTGGGGGAAACTGAGGGACACATAAATCGACTCATTTGCCAACTGTCTAACCGTTTATTGAACATCTACTCTGTGCCAAGCTCATGCAACGTACAAGAGTGCAACTAGGACCCAGCACAGCCACCAAAAGCCCATCCTGGGGACAAAGGATTTGTGACAATTTCTCAAAACTTAAAATGGGCATCTTGAAACTGCACGACTGTTCAGAGGTCTTGGCTGCATCCGCCCATCCTGGGGGAGCCCCGTGCTACTGCCCAGGAGAACCGGGGTGCACTGCTCACGGACAGGGGAGCCCTAACTTAGGTCAGCTTGCAGAGGCCAAAGCAACCTGCATCCAGCATTCAGATCCCAGACACGCGGGGAATTTTAAACTTGTTAACAAATAATTAAAACTCTCTTTTCTGCCAGTAGAGCCATTTCCCAAACCCGCTGATACAATAAATGATTTCAGGTAAAATGCATCTGAAGGGAAAGAAAATTAGACCTGACATTTCCTCGCCTTTCTGACGTCCTCATAAATTTATGGCAGGCACTGACTCGAAGCCACTGATTCTTCCCGCCCCCGCCCCAGTGAAAAACAAACACATATTAGAATTCGCTGGAACACCAGGAACATCCGTTCACCACCTGATACCTCTGAAAGTGAGTCATGATAGCCCGACTCCTTTCAACATGTGGCATCTCAACATCACACCTGAGCAGGTGCCAAACAGGTAGGACAGTAACCCCCAAACGCTCCCAGTCCCCAGCAAGTGCCTGCGAAGAAGAATCACCCTAAACTTCCCTTTCTGGGGCGCAGGGCAGGCCAAGGCAATGCATTTGCCACTTTGACGCCCTCGGGGGCACTAGAGGGATCGCCGTGTAAAACCTTGACCCCCCCAGACAACCAGGGCAGAAGGGGAAGGCAGGTCTGCGTTGATTTCTGCACCTGCCCTTACTTCTGCTTTGATATTTGGAGAAGAGATGATGGGTAGGACACTAAGGCACAGCTCCCTGCCCCAAATAGTGGAAACTTCTTCAGAGCATTAAAAACCCTATTTTGTGCCAGAGGTGCTTTTCCTAGCTCAGGCAACTGTCTTGACAACCCTTCGAAGCAGATGTTCTTTCCATTTTACAGAGAGGCAAGAGGAGGCTCAGGAGGGATTCCACGCTTGCCCCCAGCATGAAGGTTTTCTGAGTCTGTATCCTCATTACCTGCCTGCAGTCTGCTACAAGCCGGCCTTGCCTACCTGCCCACCTGCCTGCTCACTTCCCCCCCCACATCCAATGTGTAAAAGGTGCCTACACGGCTCACTTGGGAACACCATGAACAAAACAAACGTGGTTGGTGCTTGGTGGCCGGAGAGCAAACGGACATGACACAACTAATTACACAGATATTTAATGACCACCATGACAAGTGTGACAGGACAAAGCCACGGACCACTCACGGATCCCAAACAGGGTGCCCAGGCTGGGGAGGCCCCCCTCAGAGAGGCTTTGGAGGGGCCTCCGTGTTTCCTCTCAGCCCCCCACCCCGAAATGAGCTCGCATCCTCCCATCTGTCTCCTGGTGCGAACGGCCGCTCTCGGGGGCAGGTCTGTGCTGTTCCCTGAGGCTGCAGCACCCGGAGCAAGGCGGCGAGGCAGCAGGTGCCGAATGCCTGAGCACCCAGGGATGCTCTGTCCCCGACGTTCCCTAGCAAGTCTAGACTTGGTCCCTGCAGGAACATCCCCCAGCCACTCGCCAAGCTCCTGCCACAACATCTGTTAGTGCTGGTGTCAGGGACGCACGGAAGAGCTGCAGACAGAGATCCCGGCTCCTCACGCAGCCTGGCAAGGCCAGTGTCCCCGCCGGAGCAGGTGACCCCCACTGCTTGCTCTGAGAGGTGACCGATTCCTCAGTGTTCTTCCCTAAGGCACGGTCCAATATGGGCTTGCAGTCTTAGGACAAAACCTAAAATACCACTGCAATGACGAGTCTTACAAAGAGAACTCTGGAGTAGAGGGGGTGGTGGGGTCTTGCAGGGAACAAAGCTTGGGAGCATGGGTTGTAAGGTCAGGGAGCTTGGGTTTGAATCCCAGCTGAGCATCAGCAGTTCCTGGCTGTGTGACCTTGAGCAAGTATCTTACTCTCTCTGATCCCATTTTTGCATCTGCAAATTGGTGACAGCAATAGCTCTCACAGAGTTGTTTTGAAGATTTAGAAAAATGCGTCACTAGTACCTGGCACATAATAATCTCTCCACATCCAACTAGGAAAAGGAGCGGAAGCAAAAATCCACCAGTCACCCTGGGAAGAGGAGAGAGAAGCCATTCTGCGGCTCTTAGATGCCCAGGGATGCCCCAAGATTTTCTGGGCCCACCCCAGGGTGCTGAAGCCCCTCCCACCCCAGTTGTCAAGTCATTCTGGGATTTTTTTCCCAGCTTGGTGACAAACACTCTGCCAGTGTCTGACAAGACCCTGGTGAGACCCCTGAGGTGTCAGGGTTCAGCTCTGTAGTGTCACCCAGGGGAAATGAGGTTGGCTGTCAGTCCTCCGCGTTGTCATGGCTGCAGGGAGGGTGCAGCCCCCTCGGGGGGAAGGCAGGGCAGGAGAAGCAGAGGCTCACTCGGCCCTCCCCGCCTCACTATTTTGATGGTTTGCCCTCCATCTACACTCGCTTGTTAAAAATTTAAACTGGGAATTAAAATTTTAAACATTTCCTAAACTGAAAAGCCTCAAACCATCACAAGTCTCTAGGCTTTCTGCACCCGAGCTGTGCTGTGAATTAGACCCAGTGGAGTGTTTGGACGTCAAGGTGGTGCGGGCTTCGTGGCCCGAGTTTTGTGCCTCACACCCCCTCTCCCAGGCTCTGTCCGCCCAGGCTGGCGGTGGATTACGGGAGCCCCACGGGCAGGCCCTAGGGGGACGGTCTGGGCCCCAGGCCAGGGCAGGTGCGCTGGAGTTGCTGTCAGCCGGAACATCACACAGACATTCAGTTACTTCCACATTCCAGGTCATGTCCCCGGATGGGCCTGGTGATTCCAACGTCCCTAACCAGTCCCTGAATGGGGGAACCTTCTTTTGGTGCAGACCTTCTCATCAGGCAGTGAGCCAGGGGGTGACCACCAGGGGGCTGGGCAGAACGTAGGGTCGAGTCCAATACACCCCACTGCTGTCACCCGCCTGCCATAAACACACAGCCGTGCCAGGCACCAGGCCACCACACACGACAGGAGTGCTCTCTGAATGCTCACGACACCCTCAGCACAGGAGCTATTGTTAGCCCACTTTACAGACACGCCAAGTGACAGCCAAACGGGACACAGCCAACAAGTTTTGGAACCTCCATCCTTCTGGCCCGAGCTCTTCAACTAAAGCAGGGCAGGTCACTCCCCGGGACAGACCAGGCCTGGCGGCAGGTTTTCTTATACCTCTTGGTGACAGGGGAAAAAAGGGAATTGTCAGCACTTAAATCCCAGGAGTTTTACACCAAAATCTAGCCATTCAGGTCCCTGGCATCGAAAGATCTGGCCCCACGCGGCCCACGTGGCGATGGTGGGCTGGGCCACAGCGGCAGCCCCTTTAGACGGGACTCACGCACGGGGGCCCTGAAGCCCACCCCAGAGACGACTGCGTGTGCTGCGTCCCCGCTGTTTCCTGGGGCACACAAAGAGCAGGCGTGCCAGCTGCACGGCTCCCCACACGTGCCCCAGCCATGCTCGGTTACACAACACCTTCTCAAAAGCAAAAAATGGGCCCTCGGCTTCAATCTCCTCCTCTCAGCATGCGCGCCCGCCACACAGAACCCAGCGCTGGCAACGGCACAGCCTCCAAAATCCAATTTGTAAGAGCTCCTTGTCTCTGGGCAGGATCCCAGACGCTGATGCCTGCAAACTTTGTCTCTGGGTGATAACACCTGAAAAGAAAAAGCCACGTGGACCCTTTGGTTTGGGCCCTACCCTTCGCACCCTTCTTGGACATTTTCTTGCCTTTAAACTATTGACCAAAGCATAAACGTTTAAACACCCTAACCCCAGGCTGGGAGGAGAGAGGAGGTGGGGGCAGGTGTCTGGGCACACCTGAGCCCGTGGCTCTGGGGCTATCTGGAGGCAGATGCATCTTGCCTCTCCACCAAGAGGCCAGGCATCCTCGGGAAAAGCCCCCCGCCCCCCGCTCCCCACTGTGTGGGCCTTCCAGCCTCCACCTGACCTCCTGGGCAGCCCCTCTCTCCCTCTGCATACACCACTGCACCATCCTCCTCTCTCGAAAGGCAAGTGCAAGCCTTTTCGCAACTTACAGGGGAGAACGTGCACTTTTCCCCCCTTTCTTCGTACATGCCCAGAAGTTTTAACCACTCTGAACCCAGGGAGAAGCTGGCAGGAAAGGACGACAGGGGCAGCAGCTGTGTGTGCATGTGTGTGCACACGTGTGTGCATGTGTGCGCAAACACCCACGTGCGTGTGTACCGGTGCAGGAACAATTACTTATTTTGCATCTTGACAATCGCTAAGCTCACCGGGACCCTGGGTCACTCTGAGCAGCGTAGCTGGGTTAACCCAGACCTCCTGGGAAGCTGCGACCAACAATCTAACCTAAGATTCCATTCACAGAACTCGGCTCGCTTACTGCACCACAACCTAAAACCCAGATATCAGAAAACCTGAGGGTGAAAAGCCCCAGCTTCTTAGAGGGCCCACGGGGGAAAATAGCAGGTGTCAGACATCTATATTTGAACACGAATCCTGAAACGTCAGCTTTCACTGATGCCAGAGTCTCTACTCCTTATAAATGCAAATCCAAGGTGAAAACTGGAAACTTCATCTCAAGAGGGAGCCCCTCTCTTCCCTTCCTGGCACACAACAGGCGCTCAATAAAGGCTGAGTGGATGAGTAGCAGGAGCTAACATGGAGAGTGAACCTCAAATCAGGCCTTTATAGGGACTGATTTCTTAAGGGAATTGAGGGGCTGCTCTCCGGGTCCCAAGCCCCTTTGGAGAAACCACTAATTGATTAAACAGTGGATCTCAGCCAGGGGCATTTGACAATACCTGGAGACATTTTTGGTTGTCACGGCTGGGAGGAGGATATTGGCATCGAGTGGGTAGAGGCCCCGGATGCTGCTAACATCCTGCAGTGCACAGGACAGCCATCCCCTCCCTCCCAACAAAGAATGTCACAACGCTGAGGATGAGATACCCTACATTTCAGCAAGTGTCACCCATGAACAGCCTAGCCTGTGTCAGACACGCCCATGGAAAATTGGGTGTCCTGTGAGTTTCGAATGTTTTGGAATATTTGTTTGGAACAGGTTGGAAAAGAGGAGTCAGAGAAGGGCTCAGTGACGCCGGCCAGCCAGTGGCATATCTATCCGCCACTGTGGATACTGCCCGAGGTGGGTCGGGGCAGGAGCACCTCCCAGGGCCCCCAGGAACGCCTGCTACACACACTGGACGGCACCGCCATGCAGTCTGTCCCGAGGGCGTACCTAGCATGGTCCTGCCTACCAAAAAGTTTCCGGCACACTTTCTCCGGAGGAGAAAGACTAGTGGTAATTCCTGAGACGCAGCAGAACTGACGCGGGGTCAAGCAGAGTGCCGGGAAAACCGTGGGCCAGGAGGAGTCCTTTCCTCAAAAGTAGGCGCAGCGAGGAGCCCCCTACCCGGCCGGGAGCTTTTCAAAAGAAAGACATAGCGTGTTTGGGGAACAGACAGCAGCACCCTCACACCCCTTGACTCTCCAGAAAGATGGAGCCCCAGGAGTGTCTTTTAAAGTCAAGGCTATTCTGTTGGGCTCCCACCCTCCCAGGTACAATGGGGTGCTGCTGATTTCTAGCCCTCAAGTTCAAAGTGGACCTGCCCTGGGGGCCCACAGAGTGTGGTCTGGGGTAATGACCCTGGCCTGGGGCCAGGGTGGATTGGGGATTTGGGGTAAAGCTCTCCTTCTCAGACTCCCTCAACTATAAACCAAGGGCTCGAACCCCAAGCTTGCCCAGGCTCCTCCCAGGTCTGAAATCCGGGCACCTGAAGACCACACAGGGGAGCCGCACCAGAGGGCAGGAAGCCAGATTCAGCCCGGAGGCCTCCAGCCAGACTTTGGAGCGCACAGACCGCATCTTGGAAGATTAGAATTTTAGATTTCAGGTATCATGGTCTCATTTTTCAGATGAGGAAAGTGAGGCCCAGGCTGGTCAATCTCCTTTTGCAGAAAGAAAGTGCCTTATATAAGGGGAGCTGTGTGGACATGGTCCCAGGCTCACCTCCAAACCCATCTGCATGCAGAGTTCTAGTTGCAAACAACTCCCAACATGTACTAGGTGGAATATCCAGCAACCACTAGCAGTTTCTTTCCTTTCTTCCTTTTTCCTTCCCTCCTTCCTTCCTATCTTTCGGTGTAAAGAAACTCCAGGAAACCCCAGGACTTCAGGCTTCCTCACCCCAGTCTTTAAGGGAAATCTGATTAACACTTGCAACAAACTGTTACACTGTACCTGCATTTTTAAAATTGGCTCCCTTCCTGCCTTGGGGCTTCCTTCCAGTAAGTAGGGGCTGTGTATACCCAGAGCATGGGACTAACTGGGGCACCCAGGGGGCCAGTTCCAGCCACTAACCTGGTCCCACTCAAATGCCATCGGTGGGGAAGTGCACAGGGCGAAGGCAAGGAATTTAAAGAGAGGCCTTGGTGTCAGCCAAAACACCATCAAGGGCTGATTAGCCCAAGAAGGGACAGAAATTAGAATGATGCATTTAAGAAAAAGTCCTGAACATAAGGAGAAGAGCAGAATGTTTCATGATGCCCAGCCCTCAGAACAAGGGCGACACAACAACATGTACCCCTTGGGCAGAAGATCCCCTAAGGCAGCTTTACAGATTGAGGGGGGAAAAGACGGCACTGAGGGTACTTCAGCAGCAATCCAGCCAGCAGCAGCGAGACTCCAAACATGTGCGAACATATTTTAATAATATCCTCGTGCATCTCATTAGCCTCCTGAGTTCACAAAGGGCCTTTGGGAAGGCAAGTCAGTTCCGCAAACGCTGGCTCTGGGCAGGTTCTCCTGGCACCTCACTGGCCTGGTGCAGGGCAGCTGGGGTGGGTGGGGACCGGTGGGGGAGAGAGCAAGGCTTGCAGCTCCAGAGTGGGAGGGGCGCCTGGGGCTGGACAGAAGGACCCACCACCAAAGCCCGGCCTCGCTGTTTATTTTTACCTCCTGCGCTTCACTGTAGAGGCTCAGGGGCCACAAGCTGTGGCAGCCGCCAGCGGAAACTGGCTCATGAGTCACCGGCAACTGCCCTCGTCCCCTGGTTCCGTGGTGGCGGCCTAGGCTCCTGGCCCCGGCTGGAGCAAGGCTGGCCTGAGCAGGGAAGGGCTGTGCGCCCCTTCACCTGGGGCGCTTTGGGGTGAGGATGGAGAAACTAAAGCTCAAAGAGGCAAAATGTCCCCTCCCCAAAAAAAGGCGGGCTGGGGAGAGGGCATAGGCTAGAAGCCAGAACCCAGGGGTGGCGGTTCAGTTCCCCACCCAACCAAACGTCCATCTGGGTGAGCTGTGCATGAAGGAAGTAGAGACTTACTTGTCTCAACTTCTGGATGCACATGGTGTGGGCGTCAGCCACAAGGTTCAAAACCCCACTCCCCACCCTTGGGCCACTGCCCCTTCCAGGGCAAGGCAGTCCCAAGCACAAACAGCCCCAAACTTTGACTCATCTGTAACCGCTGTCCCAGCCAGACTGAACCAAGCTGTCCAGACAGAGGCTATTTATAGGTGCGTCGGGGACACAGACACTGGCACAATGACACACACACACTCAGGGTCCACGTTGGGCCAGATGCACCAGCGCTGAGCCCTGGATTCAGACACCTGGACACCAATGGTCCCCAGACACCCAGAGACATGCACGCACTCAAGAGCGGCCCCAGACCCGGACACGGGGGAGACACGGAGACGCAGAAGACTCCACACTCCCGAGAAAGACGGAGACTCGGACCCAGACACACCAGAGACACCAAAGACCCAGACAGAGCCACGCAGACACGCACACTCCACAGACGCACGGAAACCCACTCACGGAGACCGAGACACAGCGCCGCAAACACTCCAGACACACACGCCCGGAGCCCCAGACACCTCGCAGACCAGACAGTGTCTGACATGCCCCACCCCCCGCCCAAAGTTGATAAAGAGCCGGCCTAATTGCTCCATCGCGGCCGCCCCTTAGGGAAATAAAATTGAAACTTCACGGATCCGCTCGCCCCGGCCCTCCCGCGCCCCGCGCAGCCGCTGGGCCCAGGGTCCGAGTCCGGGCGGGCGGGGCGCGGGCAGCGGGGGCCGTGCCAGGCTCGCAGCGCCGCGGGACAAAGCCGGGCCGGCCGCCAGCTGCCGCGAGCCGGGAGGGCGCGCCCGGGGCGCGGCGGGCGCAGCCGGAGCGCAGGGCGTTCGGCCCGAAGGGGCGCGCACGGCCGGGGCCCCTGCCCGCAGCTGCGCCCCGACACTGGGTCCGAGTCCAACGGGGCTTCCGGGGAGGGGGGCGTGGGGTCACTCACTGATCTCCATGCTCTGGAACAAAGAGCGTTTGCAGTTGCACGTGCAGGAGACATTGGGCTGCCCGGCGGCGGCGGCGGCGGTGCTGTTGAACCCCATC
>VBSM01003201.1:3161409-3182340 GCA_008086735.1 Cheirogaleus medius
AGATCGACCTGCCGCCCACCATCTCGCTGTCGGACGGGGAGGAGCCCCCGCCCTACCAGGGCCCCTGCACCCTCCAGCTGCGGGACCCCGAGCAGCAGCTGGAGCTGAACCGCGAGTCGGTGCGCGCGCCCCCCAACAGAACCATCTTCGACAGTGACCTGATGGATAGCGCCAGGCTGGGCGGCCCCTGCCCCCCCAGCAGTAACTCGGGCATCAGCGCCGCGTGCTACGGCAGCGGCGGGCGCATGGAGGGGCCGCCGCCCACCTACAGCGAGGTCATCGGCCACTACCCCGGCTCCTCCTTCCAGCACCAGCAGAGCAGCGGGCCGCCCTCCTTGCTGGAGGGGACCCGGCTCCAGCACACACACATCGCGCCCCTGGAGAGCTCCGGCCTCTGGAGCAAAGAGAAGGATAAACAGAAAGGACACCCTCTCTAGGAGTCCCGGCGGCCGCGGCCGCAGTGGGTGAAAAGGCAGAGCGCCCTGCACCTCTTACAAGGGGAGGGAGAGGAAGGCGGGCGACACACGGAACACGCAGCGTGTGGCCGTCCTCTCCCACCTCTCCGTGTATAAATATTTACATGTGATGTCTGGTCTGAATGCACAAGCTAAGAAAGCTTGCAAAAAAACCACGTTTCTTTGTCGAGCTGTGTCTTGAAGGCAAAAGAGAAAAAAAAATATTCTACAGTAGTCTTTTTTTTGTTTGTTTGTTTCTAGTTGAGCTGCGTGCGTGAATGCTTATTTTCTTTCGTTTATGATGATTTCACTTAACTTTAAAGACATATTTGCACAAAACCTTGTTTAAAGATCTGCAATATTATATATATAAATATATATAAAATAAGAGAGACTGTATGTGCGAGGGCAGGAGTATTTTTGTATTAGAAGAGGCCTATTAAAAAAAAAAAGATGTTTTCTGAACTAGAAGAGGAAAAAAATGGCAATTTTTGAGTGCCAACTCAGAAAGTGTGTATTACCTTGTAAAGAAAAAAATTACAAAGCAGGGGTTTAGAGTTATTTATATAAATGTTGAGATTTTGCACTATTTTTTAATATAAATATGTCAGTGCTTGTTTGACAGGAACCTCTCTCGTGTCTGTTGAGACTCGGAGGGAGAAGTGTCGGGATCTCAGAGCCGACGCCAGGCAGGGGTGAGCTCCCCGCAGCGGACGGAGGCTCCCGCCGGGGACAGGCGGTCGTCCCGAGGGGCCACTTCCCTGCCAAGTGGATGCTTCTGTCTAGCGATAGGTTATCAGCACGTTATACATTCCCTACCGAAGGAGACACATGTTTTTCCCTGTGGGCCAGACAGCCTCGCGATCACAAACAACATAGGAAAGTCACCGCAGAGGCGCCGAGTTCCGGGTGGTGGTTTTGCCCCTTCCCAAGATGACAATAAACTGTTACCGAAAGAATCCGCTTTTCCTCTTATTTTCAACCATGAAGGTCCCCGTGGGGAGGAGCGGGGTGCCCCTCCCGGGCGCAGCCGCTCCCTGCGCACGTCGCAGGGGACACCCCGAGGGCGGAGGTGCTGGTTTGCGCAGTCGCCTCGGTTGGAGGCGCTGCAGCTGGCGCCAGGGCTGGCCAGAAGGCTGGGCGGCTCGCGGGCGGGAGGAAGGGCCCAAAGTGTTAGCAGTCGGACCTCGCCCCTCTCTGTTTCCCCTCGTGTATTGATCCCCACGCAAGAGGCCCTAGATGAAAAGGCGACAAGCCCAGGTTTCTCCCGGGACGTGGGGAAGGGTTAAAAGGAGCAGAACAGTCAAACTGACGCACCTGTGCTTGGGCCCCGGGCTTTGGGAGCAGATGTGTTTCCCGTCTCCTTTCCCACCCGTTCGGTCCCTTCCCCACAGGAGCAGTCGTTGGGTGTGTTTGTGTATCCGTGTTGTCACGCGTGTTGTTGTTGGACTCCACTCTGACTTGCCACGTCTGTGCCGAGCAGATCTGGGGTCGGCGGGTGCCGTGCTGGCCGTGTGCAGGGGACGCAGCAGGAAGGGGCAGGTGACAGGAGACAGCAGGAGCAGGTCCCTTCCGGCCCTGCCGTGGGCTTCTGGCCATCGCCACCCCCGTCCCATGGACGTGTCTCGTCATTTTAGCAGAATGCTGACTCGCAGACCAACACGAAAGAAAGATAGGAGAGGCAGTAACTCGCCTGTGCGGAAGACACCTTTTTATTACTTGAAAACAAAAATCTGAGGACAGCTTTGAAGTCCTGACCATGTAAACTATTTATACACGTATGTATGTTTTAAGCACATGGCGGCCAAGAGGACATGCGGTCTGAGCGCTGACCAGCCTGCTAGAACCTTCTCATCCCTGGGCAACAGCAGAACCTGGCTCTCCATGGGGTCTTGAGCCTAGAATCTGCTTCTCTCTTAAAGAGGGTTTTTTGAAAAGATTGTGCAGAGAAATCAATGTAGTTTATCCTGAAAGGTACAGGGACACACTTACAAAGATAATTTAAATGTATCTTTCCTTTATGTGACACGTCTCCAGTGCCTTACTGAGGAAGCAGTGACCCTCTGGTCGTGGGGCGGGGGTTCCCGGACAGTCCTCGCTCGCTCCGGACTGGCGTCCCCTCCCGGGGTCCGCAAAGGGTTTTGCTTCTTTTCAGACGCCCTATTGCCCGCTCCTGGCCTCGCCCCCTCCACCGTGGCTGTGCCTAGCTGCTAGGTGAGCTGGTGGTCCCTGCTGTCCTCCAGCCTTTTTTATCGAGGACTGTGTGTAACTCCCATCTGGGTGAGAAACCTAGAAGAGGACCTCGTGTGTGTGTGTGGCATCAGCCAAAGTCCAGGCCGATGCGTTCCCCGTGTCCTCTGGAGCCAAACTGTTGGAGTCTTGTTGCTTCGTGGTATGGTCTGGATTTGCTAGGAGAGAGAAGGAAGGGGAGGAGTGGGCGACTGACCTCAGCCGGCTTGAGGGTCAAGCCAGTAGTGAAGTCCAGTGTCCCTGGGCTTCAGGCCCAATGAGTGACAGTTGCAAAAGTTCATTGGGGAGAGTGGCTTGTCAAAAGCAGGTGCATCCCAAGAAAACTGACAGGGTGTCTATCTGGACACTACTACCAGAGCTAAGCTCTTGGCTTTTCTGCTTGAGCCCAGAGCTCTGGGAGGTGCACTCTTTCCTCTAGATGCTGGTTGTCGTGTTATCTTCGAAAGCCCTTGGGCCAGGACGCCCCGTTCCAATGGGCAGTTAGGTGGGGTCCTCGGAAGTGGCTGGTTGGAGGGGGACCAGGCTGGCTTTGGGGTTCTGCTGTTCCACCCGGGTTCGGAGAAGGTGGCAGAGTGCAGCTCTTCCTGCTTTCCCTTTTCCCGGCGTGTCAGCCACCCCCTTCCCTCCACAGGAGGGAGGCCGTCTCCCCTGCGAGGCTGGGACAGATTTATCAAATTGTACCAAGAGCCACCCATGTTCCCCAAAGCCCAGTGATTCTGCAAAGAGTTAAAAGTGACCCTACGTGTAGCGAATGCCAGGGCAGGGTGAGACCCAGACCCAGTCCCCGTCCTTGGTCGTCCTGTGCATTGTACGTTTCAGAGAAGTGTGTTTTCCCTACGTGCGACACAAATCTTCCAGAACCACAAAACATCTTGATGATAAGAAAAGAAAAAATTTTTTTTCCAGAAACTGTGCTTGAAATTTTGCTGTACCATAGAGCTCAGAAGGACACACCCCGCTCTCCGCTGCCTGCCTGATTCCAAGTCGCTGCTGCTAACGAGTGTTGCGTTCCGGGCGTGGGAGCCGCCCTGCCTTGCAGCCCCGTTTCCCGAGTTCTGTTCGAGTTAGACTTATGTAAGCTCTCTGTGGCACGCTGGGTGCGGCGCCCACGGTGCTGCTGCGTGAGACTCTGTATCTGGATGCCAATCCACAGGCCTGAAGACATTGCTTGTTGTGTATCAGTGATCATTAGTGGCAATGATGACATTCTGAAAAGCTGCAATACTTATACAATAAATTTTACAATTCTTTGGAACAAGGCTTTTTCACTTCTTTGGCCATGTGTGTCTCTTCTCGCCACCCCCTACCCGCTCAACAACAACCCCAGGTTGCCTTGAGTGGAGAGGAAGCGATCCCTCCAGGCTGCTGGGCAGCCTCAAACAATGCGTTCAACCTCTCTGTTTAGTTCAGGCAGCATTCAGAGAGCGCAGTGAAGACACTTGCTCAGGCAGGTGGTTCCAATCAAAGGGGAGGTATTGGGGTTAAGTGAGTTTGCAAAACATTGCATACTTTTCCTCCCTCTTGGGAAACATTATTCACCGTAGCATGATGAAAGCTCTGATAAGGTCTGCAAGAAAAATTGTCTTAAGTGGGGGTCTTCCATAAGTAAACCCTGTGATGTGGATTTGTGTGCAAGGGGCGTATCAAGGATGTGCCCCCAGGGGCGACACCTAAGGAGTCAGGGAAGAGGACCTAGGAGGGGAGAAGCTAGAGCAAGGGAGACAGTTTCAGGCAAAGTTCCAACCTTAGCCCGATCCCAGGGGGCCTGTGGAGAGCTCTGGATCAGGTTGCACCTGGGAAAGGCATGCTCAGACCCTCCTGCTCCTGGTGCATAGAAGTGGAGCAGCGAGGCGTCCCAGTAGCCCCAGAGTGGTCCTCCCGGGTGCCGGCCATTAGCAGCAATGCACACGGAGGCTGGGGGAGGGGTGCACAGACCTCCAAGGGGGTTTCAAGGGGGGTTGTGGAGCACCCACACCGGCCACTACAGAAACTCTCATTTATTTTGCTAAATATAATTGACCCTTGAAAATGTGGGGTTTAAGGCACACTGTCCCCCACCCTGCAGTCAAAAATCCACATATAACTTTCTGTTCCCCCAAACTTACCTACTTACTGATACCCTGCTATCGACAGGAAGCCTTACTGGTATTATAAACAGCCTATTAACACGTAAGTATCTACAGATAGTTTGTGCATTCATAACATACCCAACTTTTTCTTAATTTTTTCTATGTTTCTAGGCCATGTGGTTCAAATTGTCACACTCCAAAAAATTTCAAATATATTTATTGAAAAAAATAGATGTATAAGTGGACCTGCGTAGTTCAAACCTGTATTGTTTGAGGGTCAATTGTAGAACTATCTTTAATGTCTGATCAAAGTTTTTAAAGAGGCCCATAGAAAGCCCGTAATCCCAGGGGTGACCACTGTTTGGCCTCAGTCCCCAAGTTTCTTAAGTGTCTGCACCACAGGGCCCAAGAAACATCTTGCACGCTTTGAGAAATGCAAAAGCCGGCAGCCCACTGGATCAGGGCAGAACTCAGTACCCATCTGTGCCCTTTTTCTGGTCGAGAAAAACCTCAGAATTTACAAAGAATTGGGGAAAACCCAAGACAGCCCATTACTCCTCCATGGCAAGAGCAGGGGACCCTGTGCTGTGCCCCAGCAGGCTCCGGATTCGAGTGGTTATTCCCGTCGCAGACCTCAGTCACCTGGTCTGTAGAATGGGTTGACTTTGGTGCCCGTGAGATGCTCGCAACCGGTGTCCAATGAGCTAAGGCCTGTAACATCATCCCAGCAGGTGCCTGGCACATTTAAATATTACTACTACTAACACGGGCTTCCAGGCGGGGTTTTCATATCACGATCAAATGCCCCTTGAAAGATGAGAAGCCTCATCTTTGACTCATCCAGTACATTTTTTGAGCATCGCTGGGTGTCACCGTCCTGGCTGCTGGGAGATGCCAGGTCTCAGACCCAATCCCCAACCCCAGAGATCTTGCCTTTGGCTTCAGAGACAGACTCACAAACGGGCCCCCCCCGCCCAGTGTGAGGGCTAGGAGAGCGGCTGTTAGGGGCGAGGAAGGGGTGATGGAAGCTGAGTGCGCGGGGTCTGGGCCAGGCCGGCGCGGGGATAAACGTCAGTGCCTCTCTCTGGCTTAGGGGCATCACGGACAGACCCGCGGAACGCCAGGAGGGGCTCAGGTGCCTGTCAGATCCACCTGCTGAGCCGGCATCGCACACGCTCTGCGCGCCAGACGCAGGTGCCAGGGACACGGGGGCCAGCAGACATGTCCTCACCTCGCAGCCCGCAGGCTGGCGTTGGCTACAGGGGGCAGGCAGGCCCTTCCCCGAGCCCTTCGCAGATCTGACAGCAGTGGAGGCGGTGGCCCGGCGGTGGCCCGGCGTGGTGGACTTGGGGCCCCTTCGTGGGTCTGGGAGCCTCCGTGGCACATCAAACCTTTGCTTGTCCTGACCAGGTGTTACCTGAAAACCAACAGGTCACCTGGTCTGGCCTCCTCCTCCCCCTTCATATAGCACCAGGCCTAGCAGTTGACACCTTCTGAGAAATTTCTGGAATCCAACCGGAGCAGCAGGGAATTTCCTGAGCTTGCACCTGATGGTGGCTGTTGTCCACCTGGCCAGAGCCTCCCCTCCTCCAGCCTTTGCTCCTCCTGGACACTCACCTTCCCCTCTTCCCTAGCCCATGGCTGTGCTCACTGCTGCCCCTGCTGCCTCTCAACCCAGTGCACCCTGACCTTCCTGCAAATGCCAAGACTCAGTTCAGACAGCACCTCCTCCAGGGAGCCTTCCAGGATGCCTCCAGCGCCTCCATGCCCGCTGTACTGACACAGTCCCTGCATTGCACATGGTGTTCATGTCTCGTCCCCAAGAACACTGAGCTGCTTGAGGTCAGGGCCGGACTTGCATCCATTGTCCATGGGGGATAAATGCATGTTCTCAGGAGTGACAGGGCCTTTCTCACAACACCCCATCCTTCAGGTACAGAAACAGAGGCACAGAGAGGCCAGCTGGCCTCCAACGTCACCAGCTTGGAAGCGTTGGGGCTCTCGCCCACCGTCCCATGCTGTCTCCTCATCCGACCTCCTAAGACGCTTCTACAGCCAGACAGGCCGGCAGCAGGATGCGTAAGGTGGTCTGTCCCTGCCCTCCCCCACTCCCCCCATGGGCCCAGAAGGAAACAGGAGGAGGGATGGGCACAGGAGCCAGCCCAACACTTGTATTGCTTCTGGCCGAAAGTAACAAAAAATAAGCAAACAGTGGTTTAAGTGCAAGGAAATGTACGATTTCTAAAGCAAGATGTTCCAAGGAGTGTCAGGGCCCTGCTGGGCGCCTGAGCTGTTTGCATCCACCCTCTAGACCAGGGGTCAGCAAACTACGGCGCATGCACCAAATCCCCAGCTGCCTGTCTTTGTAAATAAAGTCCCATTGGAACACAGCCACATCGATTTAGTTACACATTGTCTACGGGTGCTTTTGCCTACAAGAGCAGAGTTGAGTAGTTACTGAGTAGTTGCCACCAAGACCATGTGGCCCACAAAGCCTAAAATATTTTCAATCTGATCGTTTGTGGAAAAGTTTTCTGATCTCTGCTGTAGACCCTCACACGGCTGCAAGGTAGCTACTGCGGCTCCCATCATCACATCATGTTCAAAGATGGCCATTCTTCTTTGCATCTTTTTAAAAAATAAACTTTAAAAAATAGACTTTATTTTCAGAGCAATTTTATATTTACAGAAAAATTGAGAAGATAGTAGGATTTCTGTATATCCAGGTTTGCCTATTATTGACATCTTTTTTTTTTTTTGGAGACAGAGTCTCACTCTGTTGCCCGGGCTAGAGTGCCGTGGCGTCAGCCTAGCTCACAGCAACCTCAAACTCTTGGGCTCAAGCAATCCTCCTGCATCAGCCTCCCGAGTAGCTGGGACTACAGGCACGCGCCACCATGCCCAGCTAATTTTTTCTATATATTTTTAGTTGGCCAATTAATTGCTTTCTATTTTTAGTAGAGACGGGGTCTCGCTCTTGCTCAGGCTGGTTTCGAACTCCTGACCTTGAGCGATCCGCCCGCCTCGGCCTCCCAGAGTGCTAGGGTTACAGGCGTGAGCCACCTCGCCCGGCCTTATTATTGACATCTTAAACTAGTATGCTATATTTGTTACAATTAATACATCAATGTTGATACATCATCATTAACTAAAGTTCAAACTGTATTCAGATTTCCTTAGTTTTTTTTCTTTTTCTGTTATAGGATCCCATCCGAGGTACCACATTACGGTTAGTTCCAATCTTCTTAAGCTCTTCTTGGCTGTGACAGTCTCTCAGAATTTTCCTGTTTCTGATGATCTTGACTTTGATAGGAGTGCTGATCAGGCGTTTTGTAGAATGCTCCTTTATTGAGCTTTTCTGGTATTTTTCTCATGATTCAACTGGGCTTGCGGGATTTTGGGAGGAGGACCACAGGGGTAAAGTGTCCTCCATCATATCCAGGGCCCATGCCACCCACGTGACCTACCACTGTTGATGTCGACCTTGACCCCCTGGCTTGTGGTGTTCATTAAGTATCTCCACTGTAAAGACACCATTTCCTCCCCTTTCCCACTCTGTGCTCTCTGGAAGGACGTCACTACGCATGGTCCACACTGAAGACGTAGAGGGTTATGCTCTGTCTCCTTGAGGGTGGGGCATCTACATAAATTGTTTGGAAATCTTCCGCACAAGGGATTTGCCTCATTTATTTATTCAGTTGCTCATTTGTACCAGTGTGGGTTCATGGACAGTTATTTTACACTCTGAGTTATGGTCCAATATTACCTTATTCATTTTGCTGCTCAAATTGTTCCAGCCTTGGCCGGTGGCCCCTTTGTTCTTTGGACGTAGCCTCATCACTGTGAGGTGTTGTTGTTGTTTAGCACTTTCTTGCTTTCTGGCACTAGAAGGTGCTCATCGTGTATATTTTCTGCCCCAGCCCTAGAAGCAATTGTTTCTCCAGTGACTCCTGATTCCCTCTGTTGGAGAATGGTTTTAGAAACCAAGATCTGGGCTCTGGGCGTGCTTGTTATTTCTGGAGTGTCATCATTTCTAGGCCCTCACAGCTGACTCAGCAGGGAAATATATGTGTGCATACCAACCCTTGTATATACACATATCCATACATATTTTTAAACGTAACCATCTGTATTTAAATTAAGCTAAACTTGAGTTCATACTGATGTCTCCAGCTCCAATCCATCCCTACATGGATTGGAGTTGGAACCTCTTCCCTGTGCTCATCTGTAGTCTCCGACTCCAACAATGAGAACCCTGGGTCCCATCACCTGCCATCCATTTATTTAATGATTCGATTCTAGGGTACATGTATAGCAGCTTTGGAATTGCTGACTGGTACCCCCAAGGAAACTATTTTATCTACTAGAGTCCAGTGCTTATGTGCAGCTCCTCTGCCTTTCGTCCTACAGACTCCGCTGATTTCCAAAGTCACTGAGGTTAGCAACCTCTTCCCCTTTAGTGAGGTTGTTTCATACATTTGTAATGCAGTTAGAGTGTTTGATCACATTCTGCATTTCATCCTGGGATACTCCAACTTCCTAGTTTGTTTTTTTTTTAATTTACATACACTAAGGTTCATTCTTTGTGCTGTAAAGTTCTACGGGTTTTGACAGATGCGTAGTGTCATGTCTCTGCGGTCACAGTATCATTACGGAATAGTTTTACTGCCCTAAAAACAATATCCTGGGCTCCCCTTATTTAACCTCTGCCCCCACCCACCCAAGACCCTGGCAACCACTGATCTTTTATTACTATAATTTTGCATGTTATAGAATGTCATACAATTGGAGCCATACAGTAAGCTATCTCAGACTGGCTTCTTTCATTTAGTGATAGTCATTTAAGATTCATCCGTGTCTCTTCATGCCTTGATGGCTCCTTTCCATTCATTACTGATAATTTGGCATTGTAGGGATGGACCATATTTGGTTTATCCATTCACTTGTGGAAGGACATTTTTGCTGCTCCATGATCACGAGCTTGTGATTATGAACAGAGCTGATAAAACATTCATAGACAGGTTTTGTTGTGGGCATAAATTTCAAATCCGTTGGGTAAATTACACAGAACCGCGGCTGCTGGATTATATAGTAAGACGACGTTTCACCTTGTAAGGAGCTACCAAACTGTCTTCCAAAGTAGCCGAACCATTTTGCACTCTCACCAGCAACGGATGAGGATGCCCTGCCGCTCCATGTCTTTGCTGGCAATGGCTATTGTCAGCTTTTTGGATTTTAGTCTTTTGTGTGTGTGTGTGTGACAAGATTTCGCTCTGTCGCCCAGACTGGAGTGCAGTGGCAGGTTCACAGCAGCCTCGAACTCCTGGGCTCAAGAAATCTTCGTGCTTCGGCCTTTCAAGTATCGGGACTAAAGGTCCATGCCACCACACCCAACTAATTTCCTTCCTTCCTTCCTTCCTTCCTTCCTTCCTTCCTTCCTTCCTTCTCCTCCTCCTCCTCCTTCTTCTTCTTTTTTTTTTTTGTAGAGACAGGGTCTCACTATGTTGCCCAGGCTGGTCTTGAACTCCTGGTCTCAAGCAATCCTCCTGGCTCAGTCACCCAGATTGTTAGGATTATAAGCATGAGCCACCGACCCTGCCTGGCCAAGATTTTAGTCATTTTAATAGATGTGTGATGGTAACTTGTTTTAATTTGAAATTCCCTAGTGGCAAATGGTTTTGAGCATCTTTTCATATGCTGATTGCCATCTGTATATCTCCTTTGGTGACGTATCTGTCCAATCTTTTGCCCATTTTTAAATTGAGTTGTTTGTTTGCTTATTGTTGGGTTTTACAAGTTCTTTGTATATTTTGGATAGAAGTCCTTTATTTGATACGTGTTTTGCAAATACTTTCTCCCGATCTGTGGCTTGTCTTTTTACTCTCTTAATACTATATTTCACAGATCAGAAGTTTTTAATTTTAATAAAGTCCAACTTACTAATGTTTTCTTTCATGTATCATGCTTTTGGTGTTGTATCTGACAAGTCATCACTAAGCCAAAGTCACCCAGATTTTCTCCTTTGACGCCTTCTCAAAGTTTTATATCTTTGTGTTTTACATTTAGATCTGTGATCCATTATGCGTTAATTTTTGTGAAAGGGTAAGTTTGTGGTCTAGTCAATGTCTACTTTTTTGCCAGTACCAAACCGTCTTGATTACTATAGCTTTATGGTAAGTCTTCAGGTCAGCTAGTGTGAGTCCTCTAACTATTTTTTTCTTCTTCAAGACCGTGTTGGCTATTCTAAGTCTTTTATCTTTCAATACAAACTTTTGAATCAGTTTGTTAATATCTACAAAATAGTTTGTTGAGATTTTTATTGGGATTGTATTGAATCTATAAATCAAGTTGAGAAGAATCGACATCTTAGTAATATTGAATCTTCCAATTCACAAACACAGACTAGCCATTTATTTAGATCTTCAATTTCTTTTATCAGAATTTTGTAGTTTTAGGCATATAGATATTATATATATATATGAAATACTTGGGATATATATAATATTTCATTTTATATTTCATTTTCAGGTGGTGCCATTGTGAGTGGTATTACTTTATTTCAAATTTCAATTGTTCATTGATTGCATATAGGAAAGAAATTGACTTTTGTATTAACCTTGTATGCTGAGACATTGTTATAATTACTTATTTCTGGGAATTTTTTTGTTGATTCTTTAGGCTTTTCTACATAGACAATTAAGTCATCTATGAACACAAGCAGTTTTATTTATTCCTTCTCTATCTACATAGACTTTATTTCCCTTATTGTCTTATTGTCCTAGAGAGTAGACCTTTGACTTCAAGTGAAAGGTTGAATAGGATCAGTGAGAGAAGACATCCTTGCCTTGTTCCTGATTTGGGGGAGAAAGCATCCAGTTTCTCATCATTAAGTATAATGTTAACTGTAAGATTTTTGGATAGATGTTCTTCATTAAGTTGAAGCAGGTCTCTTCCTGTCTCAGTCTGCTTGGGATGATATAACAAAAATACCATAGATTGCACAGCTTATAAACAACAAAAATGTATTTACTACAG
Organism: Cheirogaleus medius; assembly: GCA_008086735.1. NCBI lineage: Eukaryota > Metazoa > Chordata > Mammalia > Primates > Cheirogaleidae > Cheirogaleus > Cheirogaleus medius. Next base: position 3,173,219 of record VBSM01003201.1, read on the forward strand.
TTCTGGAAGCCAGGAAGTCCCAAGTCAAGATGCTGAAAGACTCAGTGTCTGGTAAGGGCGCTCTTCATGGTTTGTAGGCAGCTCTCATTTTGCTGTGCCCTCACATGGTGGAAGAGGTGAGAGATCTCCCTGAGATAACTTTTATTTTATTTTTTATTTTTTTTAAATGGGTGGGGGGCTGTGAGGAAGGGTGTTCAGTTGCCTTGTTTGTTTTTGTCGAGACAGAATCTCACTCTGTTGCCCTGGGTAGAGCGCAGTGGAGTTACTACACTCTCTGCAACCTCCAACTCCTGGGCTCTGAGCGATCCTTCTCCCTCAGCCTTCCGGGTAGCTGGAACTACAGGCACGCGCCACGACGCCCTTCTGGGTTTTTATTTTTCCCTTTGTTTTTCATAGAGGCGGGATCTCACTCTTGCTCAGGCTGGTCTCAAACTCCTGAGTTCAAGCAATCCTCCCACCTCAGCCTCCCAGAGTACTAGGATTACAGGCGTGAGCCACCATGCCTGGCCTGAGATATATAGTTTTTTAAGGGCGCTAATCCCAGTCATGAGAGCTCTGCTCTCACGGGCCCATCTCCTAGCACCATCACCTTGGAGGTTAGGATTTCAGCTCCCACTGACAGTCTGATGCCTTCAAAGGTCCAACAGGGCAGCATGTGCCCGGCTGCCCTCGTTCTCTCTGAGGGCCGCTGTGACGAGGTCTCACCCATGGGACACTCTGCCCCGTGCCCGGCCGGCCTCCTCTTCTCGCCCTCCCGTAACCTGACATGCCGCGCTCCAAGCCCCTCTTCCTTCTGTAACCTCGGGATGATATAAAAGCACCAACCATCTGGCCATTTCTTTGGGTTTTCATATTTTGTGTGACTCTTGTACACACATGCACAAAACAAGCTTGCATGCCTTTTTTCCCTGTTAAGCTATTATCAGGTTTTATGTTTGTTTGTTTGTTTGTTTGTTTCAGACAGGGTCTCACTCTGTCGTCCAGGCTGGAGTGCAGCGGCGTCATCATAGGTCACTGCAGCCTTGAACTCCTGGCCTCGAGCCATTCTCCTGCCTCAGCCTCCCAAAGTGCTGGGACTACAGCCATGCGTCAACACGCCCCGCCTATTATCAGTTTGTTTCATAAACTCAAATTGTCAAACCTTCAGGGGGAAAATTCACACTTCCTGACATTATCTAGACTTCCTTTCTTGTTCTGGTTTTATGGGGACAGCTCTCCAGACTCCCCAGGTTACCAGCCGAGAATGCCGTGCCCAGCCCCGCCCCCTGCCTCCAAGTCATGGCCCCTCTGTCTTTTTCACTGTTGTGCCCAACTCGTCAAGCCCAATGACCTTCACATTCTGCGCTGTGGCACAATGAAAGCATCCGTGCTTTACCTGTGGGTTGTTCCTAAAACTAAAATTCAGTAAATGGTGTTTACGTCGTTGTGACTATGCAGATATTTTTCATTGCATTGCCAAGTCCCATGCACTATAAATAACTGAGTTCTGCTATTATTTTTATTGCACACTGCTATGGACTGAATTGCATCCTCTCCAAATTCCTATGTTGAAGCCCTAACCCCAGTGTGATGGTATTCGGAGATGGGGCGTTTGGGAGGGAATTAGGTTTAGATGAGCTCATAAGGGTGGGGTCCTCATGATGTGATTGGTGTCTTTGTAAGAAGAGACACCAAGACAGCTTGGTCAACCTCTCTACACCACTCGAGGACACAGCGAGAAGGCATCTGTCCGCCCGCCAGGAAGAGAGCCCTCACCTGAACCCACCATGCCAGCAAATGTCCAGCCTCTCCAGAACTGTGGGAAAATACACTTCTATCATTGGAGCCACTCAGGCTATGGGCTATGGTATTTTGTTATGGCAGCTGGAGATGCCTAAGACACACAGGTAATCCATGTTTATTACAGAAAGAAAGAAAATATAGAATACAAATCACCTATGTATCTCTGATAGATAATTCATACTCTCTTGGCATTTTTCTGTGTTATAGATAATTATATATATTTTTAAATGGAATCATACCATAACTTTATTAACATTTTTCCTTAATATCTTGTAAACACTTTTCCATGTGAATAAATACTATTCTATAACCCATTTTTTCACAGCTTCAGAGCATTTCATTGTATAGATTTCTAATTTATTTAAGTGATCCCCTTTGCTTGGATATCTAGGTTGTTTGCACCTCCTTCACCTTTCCAAACAATCCTGTGATGAATAGCACATGCATACATCTTTGTAAAAAGAATTTTATCTTTAGGATAAAAGAAAGAAGCCCCTAATATTAATGTTGCTACATAACATGTAGTGAGAGGCTCATCGCTGGGGGTGAACAAGCAGAGACCACATGCCAAGCATGCGACAAAGGGATTCTTTAGACTGACTACACTCTCTCAAAGATGTTTTCCATCCCTAGATGTTCACCCAGTGATCTTGAACCAGTTAATCCAACATTTTGGTTTTCTGTCTGATAAAATAAAAGTTTATGTATCAGTTAATTCTTTCCATAATAAGTGACCCAGACCTAACTGACTCTGGCTTTAGCAGAAAAGGGAAGTGTTGACTCATACACCGGAAAAGCAACAGGCTAGAGCTGTCTAGAACATATTTCGCCGGGTCCAAATATGCACACAGTGATGTGAGAAAGGTGTCTGTCTCCATCATCAAATTGCTGTTCTCTCTACTTATTTACACCTCAGACAGACACTATCTTTTCTCCAGGTTCATTTCCTAATACCTCTAAGTCTGGTCAGAAGGAATTCCCAAACTTGCCAGCAAAAGTCTCAGAGTTGAATCTCATTGGCTTGGCTTGGGTCATGTGTCCACCCCTGAGCCAGTGACCACAGCCACAGGAATAGAATGCTCTGATTGGCCAGGTTTGAGTCACATGCCCTGCCCTAAACCTTGGAGGTAGAGTCAGCTCCCTCCTATCTACCTGGAGTGAAAAGGTGGAGGGGGGCTCTCCAAAGGAAAATCAGAGTGATTTTACCAGAGGAAGGGGTTGGGTACTAGGTGGCTAGGGACAGCAGATTCTACTGCACTGGACAAGTAAGTGCGTGACTGGTGGGAAAAGAAGGGCTTTTGTAACTACGGCAACACTCTCGCATCGTGCAGACAGCGAGGCTTCCTTTGTGCGGGGCTGGGGAAGGCGACAGAACCAGTCCTTCCGTTTCCGACTGCTTCGAGTTGGTTTTAAGTTGATATTTGTTGAAATTGTATCAGCATGTGTGTCTGGCTTCCTGTTTCAGCTGCGGGCCTAGACGGAACGTTCAGTGTGCGGGAGAATGTGCGAGCCAACGAGCGAGACGGAACACACGGGAAACCCGTGCCAAACTTGCTTTAGCACTTTGTACAGTTGTTCCGAAGTAAAAGAACTGTTTCTAAAAATAAAACAAAATATTATAAAAGCTTCATGATCAAACAATTTGGAACAAATGATCCATTTAAATGTGCAAATACATTTTACAAATGAACACACGTCGGCGTGTGTGTGCGCGCGCGTTGGGGGGGGCATGCTTTGCCTCCTCCCCGCCCTCCCCAAATCCCGCTGCCCTCCCCACCATGCAGGATGGCCCTGAGAGCAGAGGGCTGAATCATGACATTCAGCTTATTAAAAGGCTTTTATTGAGCTCACAATAATCACATTTGACTTTAAAAGCGTCTAACTTGATTGAGTGAGCAAGTTTAAAAATGAATTTTTGAATTCACGGAGTTAAACTCCTGTGGGCCCTGTACAGCAACCAGCAAACGCAGCAAAGATTGGCCTCCGGCTTGGTGGTCGTTGATCTGGATTCAAATCCTCCCGACTGCTCCTTCCCAGCTGTTCGCCCCCAGGGACACTATTAATAGTTCATCACTGCTGGCCGGTCCGAGAGGAATGACAGGTGCAGGACACTGCTGCAGATGTCGTCGGTGACCCCCTTGGCCCTTTCAGTGTCTGTCCCCATGGGTCCAACTTCCAAAAGCACCTGTGTCTTGCTGCTCGAAGTTTCCTCTGGCCTCCGGGACCTTCTCTGCCCACCACATAGCAGGCCAGAGGTGCTGAGGAATGAATGTCCTCCAGGAGAGGTCTCACTCAGCGTCGCTGGGAATGGGCGGATAAAGACCCGGCTGCCAGGCCCCTCGGTGGATCCTGGGAGGCGCGTGCTCCGCCTGTCTCCCGCCTTCTCCAGCGGGATCGGGCTCCCTCCCGCTGCCCGCGGGTCCCTGGCTGGCAACACGCCCCTGACTGCCCTCCCTTCTTCCTGGGCTCCCCTCCTCACCAGCATTTCCTGGGACCACCTCCCAAATATCCTACTTGCACTCGAATCTCTGCCTTGGCGTGTGATTCTGGGAGCGCCCGGCCTCAGGTGACAAACCGGAAAGTGGCGGTGGGCAAACTGAGAAAGCGGAGCGCCCTGCGGAGGGAGGGCTGGGGAGGGCAAGGCGCAGGGAGGCTGTGGGGGCGCCTGGATCAGCGTGGACTTGCAGTCTCATCTCTTTACTTTTAGAAACCCTAAAGATATTTTTATTTAACCCAACAAATCCCAAATATCGTTTCAACGTGGAATCAATGTAAACTATCGTTAATGAGGAAGAAGCATCTTAAATACGGGACTCTTCTTCTAACTTGTCAGCTTTCTCTTCCTTGAGTGCTTACACGATGCTCTGCTCCCATGGGCACGGTCAAAGAAACCCGAGAAGATGAGAAGACGACCTATAGCGGCGGCTTATTCCTGCTGCCAGGCCCCTGAGCCACGGGGGGCAGCAGGCAGCCTGGCGCAGAAAGCGCTGCTTCTTGTCCTTGCAGAACTGTGACAACAGATTTGTCCCTGGCAACGTCCAGCATAGCAAAGAGCCTGGGTCCTAGTGTCTGCTAGACTTTGTCGCTCACTAGCCCTGTGACCCTGAGCAGTTCACTTAGTCATCTCTCTGTGCCTCGGCTTTCTCAACTGCAAAAGGTAGATTCGATATCCGTGGCCTACCGTACAGGATTGCAGTAAGAATGCAACGGAGCCATGCAAAGCACTGGAAACCAGGAACACAGCAAGCTCCACATAAATGTAAGTTGCTGTTCAGTTACCAGATCAGTTTTAAGATGGGGTCTCACTGTGTTGCCCAGGCTGGACTCAAATTCCTGGACTTAATCGATCCTTCTGCCTCAGCATCCTGAGTAGCTGGGACTACAGGCACACACCACCCGGCCGGCTCTAGTTACCAAGCCTTTTAGGGAACATCTTTGGAGTGAATTTCAAAATAGGGTATCCATTTTAAATTAGAATAAGTTACACACTGACGTGTGAAAGCACCTCCTCTCTCCCTGTCTTCCGTCCCACACTCGGCAACACACACCTCAGCCCCGTTCACCCCAGGCCGCATTTCCAGAAGGCCAGAGGCCCTGTCCCTTTGGATTGTGACTCTCCATTGCCCATCCCACCTGCTAGGTATGAAAGTCTTAGAACCTCAGGCCTTTGGCTACCTCAGGAGCCTCTGAAAATATTTGAGCTCCAAAGTGCAGAGGAAAAAAGACCCCACTGCAAAATCAAAATCAATAAATGTTTAATTAAACATCTAGAAAGCCTAACATTATGGCAAGTTCATTAATTGTTCCATGTAGTCGTCATAAAAATTTCATTACTCTTCATTATAGTTGAAAAGAATTTATAGGTGAAATCTTCTCATTTTGCAAGAATTCCCAAAAATAACACTGGGTGGGGATATTGCGGCCAATTATAATTAAATGAATTTCTTATAGGCAAATAATTTTGGAAGCAAAATTGTAAAAAAACAATCTTTTGATTATAAAAGTAGAAGTTAGATGTGAATCCATGTCAATGCGGCTGTTGGGATACCGGCAAGAGCTTTCTGAAAAGAGCTGGCGTGGGGGAGGAAGGGTGGGGAAGCAGCCCTGTGCCAGCCGCGTCCTTCCGCCCCGAACACCACAACCCCCGAGCGGTGCCGCCCTCTCCTTGCCCACCTCCTGCCACCTGCTGTCCCAGCAGCCTGAGCCACCTTCCAGGTCCCCAGCTTGCCTCGGATGGAAGTCCTCCCGCAGACCCTCTTTATCTCCTGGGCAGAATCTCAAGTTTCTACCTTGGCCCTCGATGCCCTGGCTCCTGCCCACTTCCCTGACCTCATACGCACCTGCTGCTGGCGGTGGTGGGCACCCTGAGACTCGGCCTGAGCCACCCTGTCCCTCGCGGGACTGGGCAGTGTGACGTCTCCTACGGCCGGAGCGGGAGGCGCAGTCGGGAGCCAGCCAGGGCCACTGCTGCCATTTGGACGTCCTCTCCAAAGCTCGCGTCGCAACGTATTGATAATTGCCGCTGTGACAGTGCTGAGAGATGGGGCCGTTCAGAGGCGATCAGGTCATGAGGGCTCTGTCCTCACACACGCATGAATGCCGTTTTTGCTGCAGCGAGTTGGTTATTTCGGGAGTCTGGCCCACTTTCTCCCTCTGTCCCGCGTGCCTCCTGCCCTCGTGTCTTCCACCTCTCACTTCCGCCGCAGGACGGCTCGGCTCGCCAGACGCCGGCGGCACGCCCTTGGACCTCCCAGCCTCCAGAGCCGCGGACACCCACCGCCCGTGTCCCGCAGCGCCCAGCACGTGGTCTGATAAAAAGAGGCACATGCCGTTATCTGGCAGATGACCTGGTGAGAAGATAGGGCTGCGCTGTTACTGCGGAGAGGGCCAGCGCAGGGCCCCATCGTGGCAATACGTCTGGCTCCTGTCCACGGAGCTCGCGCCCTGTGCTCAGGGCTCTGCTGAGGGCTGAGGGCTCACCCTTCGAGGCATGATCTCATATAACCTTTGCAACCAACCCATGAGGCAAGTTTCTCCCTCTGTCAGAGGGAGAAACAGAAGCTCAGAAAGAGCAATGATTTGCACGAGCACAGAGCTAAAAAGGGGGGTGCCGGCACCAGCCCCCCAGGTCTGTTTAACTCCAGCGGACACACAGGAACAGTGGAGGCCCCGTCACCAGCTCTGCCTTGCAAGGCAGAGAACTGGGCAGGAAAGACCCCTCTGGGGGCTGAGCTGGAGAACCCACTGCCTGGGCACACGGCTTGGCCCCGTCTTCATTCCTCAGCCCCGCCGATGACTCCCGCGACCGCGGGCGCTCCCCGTGCCCATCTCCAGCCACCTCTGGCTCTCTGACCTTCGCCCCTGACCTTCGCCCCTGACACTGTCATCCACATTTGGTGCCTTCCCTCCTCCTCCCCCGGGGGTGAATTCACAGAGGAAATCTGAAAATAAAATCCAGGCTGCCTGGTAGAGAGGAGACTTGGGTTTTGCCAACACAATGTGCAGTAAAAATATCTCTCTTTTAAAAGGGAGAGAGAAAAATTTAAAGACTTGAGATCAGTAACATGTAATTATCATCTGGTTTGGGCGGAGAGTTCTAATAGTTTCCAGAAAAACACAAGCCATGAAAAAGGAGAGTGCTTTCCAAGGCACAAGGAGATCTGGGCCCCGGCAGGCAGGGGCGTCATCTTGGCAGTCTCGCGGCCGAGCCCCTTCCCAGGCGGTGAGGAGACACCGCATCCCTGCCTTGCTTCCTCTCCCCTTTCTCCTTCCACGCTGGCGGAGGCTATGGGAATGAAGACGCGGCCTTCGAACTCTGCCTTGTGGGGCGGAGCGCAGTCACTGCCGAATAAACAGGCTCCAGTGCGTGGGCGCCTGAAGTGTCCTTGCTCAGGAGGGATCCTTGCTCCTTCCCTGGGGGTACAAGAGAGCCTCAAAACGACAGGGACAGCTATGTCTCTGCCAATATCTGCTGTCCCCTATTTTGACGTAATAGAGCCCCAGTTTTAACGGGGCACATGGTGGCCTATAACACAGACCACCTTTCCAAGCCTCCTTTGCAGGTAGGGCCATGAGCCCAAGCTCTGAGCAATGGGACGTTGGCGGAATGCATGTGCATCTTGCAAGATGTATTCTTAAAGCGGGGATATCTGCCTTTCCTCCTTTTCCTACTTCCTGCGGGAAGGAATGCAGATGTGATGGCTGGAGCTCGAGCGGCCATCCCAAACATGAGCAAACCAGGAACAGAGGCCACCGACGGCAGAGCAACAAGGTAGAAGGAGCCTGGGTCGCCACGCCAGACCTGGTCCGCCTGCCAGACTGCTACAGGAGAAAGAACGACATGCCTGTATTGTTTAGGCCACTGATATTTGGGCTTAAAGACGATACTTATAGTCAAAATTAGCTTAGAAATCTGTTAAATTAAGAGAAGGAATAAAGATAATCCAAATCTTTAAAAGCAAGAACCCCGCGCAGTACGGTGAGATGCTCACAGCTGATTCCTGGCTTCACGTCCAGATGTGGCACCGAACGCCACGAAAGGTGGAGGCCACCCATATTCAGTTGTTTTTGCTTTCTCTTTCTCTTTCTCTCTTGCTCCTTTTGTTTTTTTCCTAGTGCCTGAAGTTATATTGTGGAGACACATCACATCATATTTTCTAACTTATGCAAAATGTGTGAGCATGTACTAAGTGTCAGATAGCAATGCATCTCCATATTTATTATCTCTGTTTTATAAAGAAACTGAGGCTCAAAGAGGTAGGAACACAAAGCTGAGGATGGACAGGTCGCAGCTTGAAGGGGACAAGACAGAGCCCTTCTCCAGGGAACCTCCCAGGGGCGCTTCCCTGGCACAGCCGCTCCTGCAGCAGACTCCTAGGAACGACTAGAGGCAGCACAGGGGGCTTCTTGTGTCTTCAGGATGGGGGTGTGGGGACTGGGAGGGGTCATCCAAACACTGTCCAGGGGCACTGGCCTCACCCCTGCAACATGAGTGTCTTTCTAGAAGCAAAGCCTAAGTCCCTCCGTCTGACCTGCGAGCCCACCAGGGTCCTGGGGCAAGGCCTGGGCCTGGGGCCTCCATACTGAGGCCAGCGGCACACGGGGGGCCCAGCCAGGGACCGGCAGCCGAGGGCAGGGAGGAAGGGGAGGCGCTGGGGGAGGGGTGGAGGTAGATGGAGACAGGGTCCCGGGCGGGGGACGCTGGCTGGCTGCACGGACAACACAGAGGGGCCAGATTGGATGGGGACGGAGAGCTGACCATGCGGTTCAGCCGAAGAACCAGCTGGCATCCGCCTCCCTCCGGGGAAGATGAGAAAAGGAACGATGTAAGGACAGAAAGA
>VBSM01003201.1:3200967-3216686 GCA_008086735.1 Cheirogaleus medius
TCTTTCCCAGCCTTCCCTGAGACCCCTCTCCTGGCTCACCCTTGGGGTCTCGGTTCAAGCGTCCCCTCCTCAGAGAGGCCCCTCTGTCACCCAGACACCCTCTGCCACGCCTCCTGATCCATGGCCTTCTGAGCACCCAGAGTGACCTGCGGGGCTTTCACTTCCTCAATTCTTTGATTACATCTCTCCTGACCAAGCTCCCTGCGCCACCGGGCAGGGACCTCTCCTGCCAGCACCCTCGTCCCCTAGAACACGGCTGCCCACCGGAGCCACGCATATCCATTTCTTGAATGAATGAATGAATGAATGAAGCCCCAGGTGACGCTGGTGCCCAGTGGGTCGGGAAACCTGGACGATTAGCCTGTCACTCAGGCCTCTCGAGATCCCACCCACCCATGCGTCCCCACTCCCTCGACCTCCTCCCTCGATCGCCTCCCAGGTCTGATGACTCCAGCCCAGGATCACCCCTCTCCAGCCCGGCCTTTGCTCAGGCTGAGCCTCGCCCAGGTGCCTTCCCTCTTAACTGCCCCACCTGACCCCCCCACCCGCAGCCTCCCTGGGCCCTGCCCCGCGTCAGTTTCTCTCTCTGTCCTATAAACTTGACCCCTCACTTTACCAGCCCCTTGTGTTCAACCCGAGGCCTTGTGTCTTCTCAAGCGGGCAGCCCTGGGGCCGGGCCTGGTGGTTTCCAGACCCCCGTGGGGACCAGCAGCCTGGACAGAAACGCCAGCCCCAGGCCCCAGCGAGGCTCTGCAGGACAGGCCACGTGTGGCGGGAACTCACCGGCCCTCCCGGGAAGCTGTGACACAGCCGTGGCTGGCCAGCTCCGGGACTCAGATTTTACTCAGCCTGGGGGTCCCAGGTGAGACTAAGAACAGAGAGGGGGCAGTTCCTGCCCTTGGCCGTCTGTGGCACCCAGGGCTGCAGGGGGAACTGAGGCCTCCTGGTCGCCCTGTCCCAAGGGCATAAGCTTTGCCCCAGAGCTGCCTCGGGAGTTCCAGCCCTCTCCCAGGCTGTGTGGCTGTGGGCAAGTGCCCACACTCTCTGTGCCCAGTTTCTTGTCGGCGCTGATCTCGCAGGGCTGTGGGGAGCACAGACACCTGTCGTGCTTGGACAGGCCTGACGCAGAGGAATCGAGTGTTTGTTTGCTGGACAAGGAAGGTCAGCCTGGAGCAGAGACAGCCCCGAGAAAGGCACGTTTCTGCCGAAAGAGGTGGCAGGTGCGCAGGTGATCTGCCACCTGCCTACCGAGTGGCCCTCCGAGCCTCAGTTTCCTCATCTGTAATGGGTCCATCATGCATCCAGCCTCACACCTCGGTGAAAGGACCGTGTGACTCAGCTCGTGTTCTGCTCCTTCCACTGTGCGGGGAGCTCCCCACGACAGCAGCGGTGCCTCCGCCCCTTTGTGCCCTTACCCCGGGTCCCTCCTGCAGTCCCTGTGCCCAGCCAGGATGGGGTCCTTGGGGACCCCGACCCTGCTGGGATCCCTGGACAGGGCCATCACAGCCGGGATGGGGTCCTTGGGGGCCACAGTTGGACCCTAAGAAGTTTGGGGTGCCCTGTATGCCCCAGTCTCTGGACTAGTTCCTTGGCTGCCAAGTGTGTGGTCTCTGGACCTCAGCTGGGGTTTGAATCCCACTGACCTGGGTTTGAATCCCAGGGGACTTTGAACCAGGGCTTTAGTCCAGGCCAGGGCATTTACGAAAACCCAGGTCTCCATCCAAGTGTGGACGTGGTGACCGATGACCGGATTAAGCATTGATTTTTCCAGATAATTCTGGCTTCAGACAGGGAACACCTAAGACCAGGGTCTGGACGTGGCATTGACCGTCCTGAGACCTTCTGCCTGAGATGAGGGGCTGTGTGGGTGGCGGGTGACGAGCCCCCTCCTCTGCTGACATGCAAGGTCCAGACCAAAGCGCCTTTCTGTCTCCAGCCCCTGAACCTCAACCCCAGCCCGTGCACCCTCCCAGCCCCCACCTGGCCCACCCGGCCGCACTAGCTGGCCCTGCCCTGGTGAGGGGTGGGGAAGGGCTAGGCACAGAGCCCCCGTCCTCCTGGCTCTTCCTGTCTCCCCGAGGGCCAGCCTCCTCCTTGGTGAGACGGAAGAGCCAGGCCTTCGGGGGCTCTGGCCTGCCGGTGATCCAGGAGCAGGGAAGGGCCCGGGCCGGCGGTTCTGGGCAGCCCCAAGCCCTGCGCACCCGTCTCCGCTCAGAACTCGGGCAGACTTTCTCTGCTCCCACAGAAGCCTCCCTGGACAGGGTCCTGTCAAAACTCATTGGTTAGGATCCTCAACCCTGCCCTTCTCCCTACTTCCAAAACCGCCCCCCGCACGTCACCGTCTCTCTCTGGATGGATGCGCAAGAGCCTCCCACGTCCCTCCCTTGTCCCTCCCGCCCCCTCTGTCCCTTCTCCAGCCAGCATCCAGGGGACCTGGAGAGCTGCAGCTCCAGTCCTGTCTCTCCCTGGCCCTAACCCTCAGTGGCTCCCTATTGCCCTCAGGATCAGGACCCAACCCCTGAACTCGGCCCTGCACCCCGTCTTCCTCCTCTGCTCTCCAGCCCGAGCTCTGCTTGCTGCACACACCCCTGCAGCCAGTGCTGGGCACACCTGGCCTGGCCCTTGCCTCTGAGCCTCTCCCTGACACCCTTCCCTCTCAGGGGGTACCCTTCCCGCTTCTTCACGGGGCTCCTGCCCTCATGCCCTGGGCCTCAGCTCAGGTGTCCTCTTCCAGGCTGGCCCTGGGAGGCTCTGCTGCTCCCCTGCGGGGTCCGCCGGCCCCACGGGCGCCGCCTTGGCCTCAGCTGTCGGTCGCCTCCGCTGGAGTGACAGAGGCTGCGGTGTCCCGCGAGAGAGGACAGAACAGGGTGCTGGGAGTGCTGGAAGATGCCTGGTGTGTAGGAAGCGCTAAGTAAACACGAGTATTTCCTTCTTTGAAACCCGTGTCCCCTGATTGCCGTGCTCCCTCCGTGTCTGCGCTCGCAGCGGGCTCAGCCCACCCGCTGGGCGTGCGGACCGCAGGGAAGGGGGGCCCGGCCCTGTCCGGGAGCCCCGGGGCTGTCTCTGGGCTCCCCGCCCGACCGCGCCCCTCACCTGGCTCTGGAAGGAGCATAAGGAAGGTGGGGTGACCCCCGCCCAGCAAGGGGGTGCTCGCGCCTGGCACTGACCCTGCACCCGCCTGCTGTTTGGGTGGGTCCCCCAAACACCCCATGGCAATGACGGTCACCACGCTGGGCGGGGCTCTCCTGTGGCCTGGAAAGTGCATCCAGGCAGGGTCCCAGACGGAGGGGAATGATTAATGAAGCCGAAGCCAGCTGGGGCTGGCTCTCTTGCTGGAAACTTCCAAGCTCTCAGAGGCTCTGGGTGAGCTGGGGGCAGCCCCACCCGCTGCCCTTCCCCACCACTCAGGACTTCGGTAAAGAAAAACGAGCCCTTGCAAAGCCGCCCGAGGGGTGCAGACAGCGAAGGGGACCCCGGGTGGGCACACCCCAACCTGCCGGGCCAGCGAGCCTCCCGGAGCCAAATGGCGCCCAGGCGGGGCTCGTGTTTTCTCCAGCACGTCGGTGTGTTAGGCCTGGGGGCATTTTAGAGGAGAGGGCCGCTCGCCAGCCAGGAGCCCAGTGGGCAGTGCCCATGCTGGACCTCTGTCCCGGACACCTCTGAGCCAGCAACTGGGGGAGGGGGCAGGCCAGGGTGGGAGCACAGCCCGGGAGACGGGTGTGTGGCTGCACGGGGCGGGGGCGGGGCTGCCCCCCCACGATTCACCTGCTCTGTCCTCCCGCGCTGGGAGCCTCACTGGTGGGCTGCGGCCCCTCTGCGCCGCGCTGGGCAGCTCTGCCAAACAGGTGCAAGAATCCGACTCGGGGAGCCAGGCTGCGCAGGGGCACCGCCGGCTAGTGGCGAGCCCGGCTGTGGGCCCTTAAGCTTCCCCACCAGCCGAGAGCACCCGTCGGGCACCAGCCCCCAGGAGGAACTCGTGGTGTGCACGTCGTTGCTTTTGTCCCGGTCGCTGACCTGAGCTTCTGGATGCTCGGTCGGGGTATGAGTTACTGTCCGGGGCTCGACTCCACAAGGAGCACTGGACCAGGGGTCGGGAGGACCAGTCGTAAAACCTAGGTCCTAGCTGGGCCACTTATCTGTTCCGGCTTCAGTTTCCCCGTCTGTAGAATGGGACCGATCGGGCCTTCTCCACTCACCGCTCGCCACGCACCCAGCCCTGTTCTAAGCCCCGCACACGTAGCATCTCATTTAATTCTTACCACGGCCCCACGAGCCAGCTGCAGGCGAGGGAGCTGCCCCCACGCCCCCAGGGCTGTGCAGCAGAGGGCGCGGGCAGAACTTGCGAGGGGACTGGGGACACACCCGGCACACAGGGAGCGCTCTGCAGGGGTGGCTGTCACCACCCCAAAGGCAGCGAGGTGGCCTGTCCGGGAGGAGTTGGGCTGGGCGGATCCTGAGGCAGCAGTTAGACAAATGAGTGAGTTCAGGTGAAGCTCGGGGCACGGTGCTGGCTCACAGCACCCAACACGTGGTGGTTATTTTTTACAGACCCCTCCCGGCCCTCACTTGTATGAATCTGTAGCTTTGTGTATCGGCCCAAGAGCGGAGCGTGAGAAGGGACACCCAGGAGAGGAAGTGCTGAAGGCTTAGGGTTAAGTTAGAGACTGATCAAGGACCGGGTCTAGACCCCTGGCCCAGCTGCTCGGATGCCGAAACATCCATGGTGGTGGGAGGAGATGGGGACATTCACGTTCACATTCATCGGAGCCCTCCCGGGGGAGTGCGCCTGTGGTTGCAGGAAATCCCAGACACGTGACCTGGCTGGGAGGAGCCCCCTCTCCTGCAGATGTGCTGGGACAACAGCAGAGACCACCTAAGCCGCCTTAGCAGAAGGTACAGCCCCGCCCCAAGGACTGTGGTTTGGCTGAGGGAGTTTGGGCCAGAGCAGAATGGCTCAGGCCGAGAAAGGAGGCTACATTCTGACAGCTGCCTTATTCACTCTTTTTTTTTTTCCTTTTGAGATCGAGTCTCGCTCTGTCCCCCAAGCTAGAGTGCAGTGGTGTCATCACAGCTCACAGCAACCTCCAACTGCTGGGCCCAAGCGATCCTCCTGCCTCAGCCTCCCGAGTAGCTGAGATTACTGGCGCACGCCACCATGCCCAGCTAATTTTTTCTATGTTTAGTAGAGATGGGGTCTAACTCCTGCTCAGGCTGGTCTCGACTTCCTGGCCTCAAGTGATCCTCCCGCCTCGGCCCCCCAGAGTGCTAGGATTACAGGCATGAGCCACCGTGCTGGGCCTGCCTTCTCCACTCTCCATCTAGATTCATTCCATACCTCCTGTGAGTACAGGACACGTGGTTAGGGACACCCAGGGCGCAGTCTCCCTGGGCCCTCTGTGCTCTGAGATTTGGTCCCAAATTGAGAAACCCCTTTCTGTACGGAGAAAGATGGGAGGACAGCAGGTTCCTTGTGGCTAAAACTCCATGAACAGCAAGAATACATCTCTCTTCCTTCCAGAAGAATCCACAGGGTTCTGCTTAAGATTCACTCCGGCTGCCCAGGAGGACACTGGGGCTCCCAAGGAGTCTCTGCTCAGGGCCAGGCTGAAAGCGCACTCACTGGGCTGGAGTCGGGGTCCCGGACTCTGACTAGCTCTGTGTGACCCTGCAGGTCCCCTCCCCTCTCATATGACCCCATGACCTCGCACTGTGCTCTCCAAGCCGTCCCCACCAGGGCGCGTGCTCCAAGGACAGGGCCACTGTGTCTTCATGTGGACAGCAGTGCCTGCCCGTGGGGACTGCCCAGTCGACACGTGTTGAATCTGATTAAATAAAATCAAAGCCCCTTCCAGAGACAAGTGTCTGTTTTCCTTCCGTCCCTGCCGGCCCTGAGGACTCACTCTCCTCTGCTGTACCCCATACTCCCCTTCCCAATCCGACTGGCCATCCGCAGGCGTCTGCAGAAACCGGGGGCCGCCTTGCCAGTCAGTAACCAGACACGCACCCCCCTATTCCCCAGTATGTGGCAGTCCTCCTGCCCGCGTGCCGTCTCCGGTCCCTCCCATTCTCACGGCTCTCCACTTAATTCCAGATTCCTGTGAGTCCTGGGCGTCCCTCTGTCTCCCCCGACCCCACCCTTGCACGTGCGTCCTTGCGCCCTGTCGAAGGCTGTGTTCCTGGGAATCCGAATACTGCACACAATGCAATTGTTTTTAAATGCGTTTTAAAAAATGATTGTCTATTTTTTAAATCAGTTGCTGGTGTCAGGATAACTCTGTTCTCCAACGTGGGCATGCACAGGGAGCCTGCTGGCGTCTCAGCCGAAGTCCCCTTAGCACAGCCAGGCTGTGGCCTTCCCTGGAGGCCTCCTCGTCTGGGTGGGCAACATCGTCTGGAAGCTTTGAAATGCGATTGTGAAACGCAGCTATCAGGCTTCTTTCCTGGGCGCTGGATGCTTTGGAATCAGGACATCACCGCGGGGGTGTGCGGCGGGCCAGCCCCTGCCTGCTCAGCGCTTCACAGGCCACAGGGCTGGACTTTGTGGCAGGCGCGCCGCCCTCCCCCTGGGCAGCCTCTGGCCTCTCCCGCCCCTCCCTCGGCTGCCCGTTCAGGCTTGTCCTGTGGCCTGGCCCCCAGCTGAAAATCCTTCCAGGCAGCTCCTCCCATTGCAGCCCCCCGGCCGTCTTCCTGGCCCCCTAACATGCCTGGCTCACTCCCGGCCAAGAGCCTTTGCCCTGGCTGTTCCCTCTGCCTGGAGTGCCACTCCCAGCTCCCCAGAGCCTGCGCCCCCCACCGCCTCTGGTCTCCACACCCCCTGCCCTGCCCAGAGCTCACCTTCCTGTCTCCCCAGGCAACGCCATCCCTCATGGCATGCTCGATTCCATCTCCCCTGGGACTTACAGCCCTTTATAATCTTCGCGGTCTGTCTCTCCCATCCAGTCTGTCTCACCCAGGATTCCAGAAGCTGCAGTGTTTGCTGCCCTGGCCCCAGCTTTGGCAAGTGCATCATGGGCACACACTGAGCGGATGCATGGATGGATGGGTGGAAGGGCTTGAGGGTCAGAGTGGCAGCAAAGTCATCTAAGAAATGCTGATGTGTGAACTGGCATCAAAGTGCTTGAATCCCAGCCCATTCCTTCCCCTGTGTCCTCCCTGGGACCCTGGGCACTGCACCTCTCACCTGGGCCACCAATCATCCTCTGACCTCAGGAATCAGGCCGATTGTCAGCAACAGTATAGGTGGGTGCTCCTTCTAACTGAAGAGCCCCGTGGAAAACACTTATCTGAGAACAACATGGATAGGAGCAACATCTGCTCCATCTTCCATCCTGGCCATGCCCAGAAGCCTAGAGCATTGGTTATGATTCAGTGTGGAGCGTGGAACAGAGACTCAGGGAAAGCATGGCTTAAATAAAACACAAGATTATTTCACCCCCATGGAAGAGAAGCCCAGAGGAAGGAAGTCCAGCATGGGTAAGGCACGTTCTACGAGTCACCAAAGGTTAGGTCCCTTCCACTTGGTTGCCCATCTGCCCTCAGCACAGAGCTGCCACCTCATTGTCCAAAGTGGCTACTTGTGCTCCAGCCATCATATGTCCATTCTGGCTGTCAGGAAGGAGCAAGAGATGAGGAGGGGCTTGCTTCTACCTGTAAGGACACTTCCTAGACAGCCTCACCCAAGACTTCTACTTACATCTCATTGGCCAGCACTTGGTCAACCATCCTTGTGCCCAAGAGCTAAAACTTGGGGGCCTCATTACTAAAGAAAAGGGAAGAATGGATGCTATGGGGCAGCTGGCAGCCCTGCCTTAGGAACCTTTCAGAAGAGCCATTTTATTGTTCTCTGGTCTACCTACTTTGTGCCAGGAACTGAGGAAACAGAGAGGCAGGCTCGGCAAAGCCCTACCTGAGGGTCCCACATTCCAGCGGGGGTGCTAAGGAGACCGAGGCAGCACACACCGGCATGATGCTCACTGGGCCAGTCCCATGGAGGACTCGGCAGAGAGATAAGAGTGGGGGGAGAGGGGTCAAGAGCCGGCCTGAGCCCAGGGAGACAGGGAGGGCCCTTCTGGGCAGAGGCTCAGGGGATGAAAAAGAGCCACTGACCATTTCAGGGGCAGGAAATGGCTTGCACACCCCTGCTCAGCCCCAGGCCAGCAGGGTACCCCTGGGCAGGTCACTGTGCCTCTCTGAGCCTCAGTTTCCCCAGCTAAACAGTGTGAACAGTACCATCTCTCACTGGGCTGTGGGGTGGGAGTCTTGCTCGCAAGTGGGTCTCCATGAAGAAACGAGGCTCAGAGAGCCTGAGAACCTGCCACCATCAGGGGACCTCAACTGGGAGAGATTTTGCCCCCCCCCAGGGGTCAGATGTCAACATCTGAGACGTTTCTGATTGTTTCTCCTGGGAGGGGGCTGCTGCGAGGGGCATCTAGTGAGCAGAGACCAGGGACGCTGCTAAGCACCCTGCAAGGCGCAGGACAGCACCCGGGGGGTGTAGACCCAGCCAGCCCACAGGTCAGCAGCGCCCCACACGGCGGGGGGGGCAGGTGCAGGGCCACTGCCCCCCAAGCCCACTCCTCATCCTCTCCAAGTGAGTTTCAGAGTCCCCAGGACCCTCCACCTGTAGCCTGCGCAACAGGGTCTAGACTAGACGAGACTTCTGGTTCCTTAACAAACCTCCGCGATGACTCAGACATTCACTGAAGTTTAAGAAGAACTCAACTTCTTTGTGCTTATGAAGTGCCAGGCACGTAGTAACCACCACCCCCCGCCACCAAAATCCATTACAAGTTTAAAGTACAGCTATTATTTTTACAGCATTGCTTAGAAATGGCTTGCAATCTCTAATTTGCTAAATTGATGTGTATATTGACTAAATAAATATTCGGCACGAAGCCCGAGTCCCCCTCCACACTTATTAATCCTCAGGAAATGGAAACACAAGACACGAAATGAGCTTTTGCTCGGAGCTGCAGACAGGAATACATTATGTTGTTTTTCAAGCGTTCAGGGACTCAACTCGCTGCAGCAAACACGGCCCAATCACCAGCCTCCAAGCTTTCCATGACGCACATGTCTGCCCAGGAGACGTGCCTGTGTTGCTAAGCTTCTTCCTCGGACTTTAGAAGTCTAGA
Source organism: Cheirogaleus medius (assembly GCA_008086735.1). NCBI lineage: Eukaryota > Metazoa > Chordata > Mammalia > Primates > Cheirogaleidae > Cheirogaleus > Cheirogaleus medius. Next base: position 3,210,102 of record VBSM01003201.1, read on the forward strand.
ACAAGAAACTTTTACATCAACAATGGAAAATTTGGGGTGACTGCTTTTCGGGGGGCTGATTCGAGGGGCTGCTGGGTGGCACTAATACTCATGAAAGAAGTCAGGGCTGCTGGCAGGTCCTACCGAGAGATGACCCAGGGACAATTCCTCTTTTCCAGGGCGGGGGCTCTGACTGGGAGGAGAGAGGGCAGTGCCACCGGGGGCGGGGACAGGGACCACACCCACCGACGGCCGCCCACCCAGGATGGACGGTGTGCGCAGGAGCACAGCTCCTGTGGGCAGGGCCTGCGGGGCTCTGCACCCTCGGGGGCTTTGACCTCCGGCATGCCGGGGGGTCCTGGGGGCCAGGCCTGTGCCAGGACGGAGAGGGGCTCCGGACATGGGGACCCAGTGGGGTGGGGGACGTGTTTCGTGTGTTAATGTCGAAATCTTCCCAGTCCACAGAACACGCACCCGCGGCCGACGCATGCTAATGAAGCAACAGAGCCAGGATCAGAAAAGCAGCTCAGTTTATGAGTCGGGAAGTGGGGACGTGGTCTCCAGACGTGGGGAGGCAAGAGCTCTCCTTTCGTCCTGCTGGGGGCTGTGGATCCCCGGGGACAGGCTTTCACACCGTCCGGCCTCCACCCCAGCCAGCCCGAGCTGCCTCACGACAGGAGGCCGGACGGCTCAGGGCTTCCGCCAGCACTGCAGGCCCCAGGCTAAGGCAGGTCTCCCCTCTGCCTCTTAACTGTGGCGCTTGCAGCGACCTTGCCGAGCCTCAGTTTCCTGGTCTGTAAGATGAGGTTCATGGCAGGACCACCATGGTGACCACGCCGCAGTAAGGCAGTGGCGACTGCTCCCAGCTGGACACATGTCCCAGCTGATGGGACTGGAGGGCGGGATCCCGGCAGGAGGGTGGCGGGGCCCCCAGGGGGCTGGGCGCACCTGACCCCAGGCCAAGGCCAGAGCTCGGTTAGCAGGTGGGACGGTGGGATGGGGGCAGAGAGGCGGCCAGGGCCAGACCACAGCAGGCTTGGTGGCCACAGTGGGGAGTGTGGGCGGCACGCGGGGTGCAGTGGGCGGCGCAGGGGGTTCTTAGAGGGGCAGACCTGAGTCTCTGCCTCGGCCCAGGGACGAGCTCCAGCCCCGTCCCGAGGGCCGCTCCGAGGGACTCGGCTCCCGAACTCGGCCTGAGAGAGGCACTGCTTTCCTCAGGGGCGAGAGACGGGGAAAGTCCGCCCTCCCCGGGGCCAGTGGAGACTTCGGGAATGAAACAAGGGGGCGGGGGGCTCAGGGGAAGCTGCCACCGCACCAGCCCCCAGAACAGAGGAGATAAAAAGAGCAGATGGCACCGAGTGCCGGCGAGGGTATGGACGGGGTACCAGGACGCTCGCCCGCTGGTGGGGGGCGCGAAGAGGGCGCTCAGACACCTGTCGGCAGGTTCTTGTAACGTCGCACCTACATCTGCCCTGCGACCGGCCGTTCCGGGCGTGGGTGTCACCCAAGAGAAGGTGCCCGGAAAGGCCAGCGCAGGGTCCACGACAGCCTTAACCCAAACAGGCAGAACTGGAGTCAGCCCGGGGCACGAAGGGGACAATGGCTCGTGCAAGGGTGGCGGACGCTTGCCGCGGAGGAGGGCGCCGCGGTGGGGGGCGGGAGGGGGCGCTGCGCGCGGCAGGCGGGACAGACAGCACCTGTTGAGGGAGGGTCCACACCGGCCACAGGAGTCTACACATCCCCACTGAGAGTAAGATCAGTGGCTGCCTGGGACTTGGGAAGGGGTTAACAGGGAAGAGCACAGGAAACTTTCTGGGGTGATGACGGAATGTTCTAGATCCTGACGTGGGTGGTGGTCACACGCAGGTGTCCAAACTCATCCCCTGTTCCACTCAAGCCCTGTGTGTTTCACTGCTTGTAACTGAAGCCTCGGTAAAAAGCACGCTCGAAGCGACACCTGCCCCGTTGGGTCTGGGGGCCACGGAACACTCTCCTGCCCCTCTCGAGCTGCCCGAGTTTCCCGGGCAGAAGCCGAAGTTCCTGGCGGGGGGAGAGTGCCCGTTCCGGGACAGGGCTTCTGAGGCTACCGCCTCCCTGCGGCGCATCCATCTTGTTGTTGTCAGAGCTGGGGAATTGCTCCCGAGGCGGAATCTTGAATATTCATCTGATTTACGGCCCGCTGCCGACAGCTTTATGAATCCGCCCACCAATACCTGCAGCCGGTCATCAATCTTCCCCAGAGATTGTGCTTCTGCCAGTAACTCATGAATTAAAGAGGCCCCTGGCGGCCCCCACGCCTCGCCTCCCTCCCCTGCGCGGCGCGTCGTGATGGAAGGAGGACCTGACCAGAAGTCAGAACACTGTTGTTGTCTTGCCGCCGCCGCGGCTCTGACGACCTTGGATGACTCAGGCTGTCTGCGGGAGGAGGAGAAGTCCGGGGCCCTCTGGTCCCCCTCCTCCCAGTTCTGAGCCTCAGTTTCCCCACCTGGAGAGACAGGGGGCACGGCAACACCTCCACCTCCTGACCCGGCTGGGGGAGGCAAGGTGGGCTGTGAGCCGTTGCTGCCCCTGCCGCCTGACTTGGAGGTGCTGGCGGGGGGAAGGAGGGTGCTCATGGCAACGCCCCTGGGTGTCCCCTCAGCAAAACGAGAATGGAGACGGCAGAGCCCTCCAGGGCTTTCGGGGGAGGCCCCGGGAGGGGTCGCAGCCTGACCCCCGGCACCTGGGGAATATTCAATACAGAGTAAATACTATGATTTTTATCCAGAAAGGAGCAGATGGTCCGGCTCCGGGCTTGGGCGGCAGCTGCTCAGTGTCTGGAGAGCTTACTCCCGGACGGGGACCCCAGCAGAAACTGCCACAGGGGCCCCAGCGCCTGCCGGGGAGAGAGCCCTCAGGACAAGCTCCCAGCTGACCAAACCCTCACCCAAGCAGGAGACATTGTCACATTTGCGAAAGGGTGGGGGTCGGCAGGGGGCTGGGAGGAGAGCGCGGTGGGGGCGGTGTGCCGCGGGCCTCCTCCCCACTCTGTTGCGGCTGCCATGGAGGGTGCCCTGGGGGCTTCGAGGGGTGGCCTGTTGTCACCACCTTCTCCATTGGTGCCTGGGAGCCCTCAGGAGGGTCAGCTCCGTTGGTGTCACCCGGCCCTGAGCTGGGCCCCAGGGCAGGGGGAGGTAAGTCTGAGACAGAGCCTGCTCCTTAGTGGTTCACTTAACGAATGGCTGTTAGTCCCTTTGGGTTACAAGAAGCTCGGAACACTGTCCCCAGGCTTTGCCCAGGGAGAGGGTTGTAGGGGACACGTGAGGGGAGCCCCTCTCAGACCCCCGGCTCCCGCCAGCCTCTCTGCAGGGTGGCAGCGTCTCCCGGGACTGAGCTCGCTGTGGCAGCCGGGGAGCTGTCAGCTTTCAGGGTGCCCTTCCCTCGGGGTGACAGCGGATGGATCCCCGAGTCTCCCGTCTGTGGCCCCCTGCGGCACCTGGCAGCTCGCTCCTTCGTCCAGCAAACTTTCCCATGCAGATCCCCAGAGCACAGAGGAGGTCAGTATCGCACAAAGCCAGCAGCTACCGAGCACTTACTATGCGCCGACAGTACCCGGGCCCTTGCTGTGCACCCCTCCTTTGAGCCCTCCCAGCCCTGTGCTAGAGTCTATTATGTCCTTCACACAGAAGCGGGAGCTGAGGCACAGAAAGGTTAAGTGACTCACTCGAGGTCACACAGCTTGGAAGTGGCTGTCTGACAATGGAGCCCGCATGCTCACCCCCCACGCCCACTGCATGCTGATATCAGGGCTGCAGACGAGACTCTTCTCCTTGGAACTGACCGTATGACCTTGCCACATGAACCTCAGTCTCCTTCTCTGCAAAGTGAGAACAGGGAGCCCCGCCCCCTGCTGGGACGTTGACTGGATTGACCTTGCAGAAGCACCTGACCCCCCAGCCCAGCATGCATACCCCTCCCCTTCCCCACGCTGAGGCGAACCTGGACCCCTGTGTGCCGGGACTTGGGGCACTGAGGACTCCACCAGCCACCAGCCCAGTTCTGGGAGCAGGGGTGTGTTGGAAGGAGGGAAGCAGGGGAGGCCGGGTGCACCCGCTTGCATTTCCTGAAAAGGGGCAGAGGAAGGAGGCCAAAGCTCACTGGGGCAAAGGTCTCGGCTTCTGGGAACAGTACTTCCCCGCGGGCTCGGTTTCTGACCCATGGACTTTTCACCTTGGCACCAGCAACCTAACCACGCTGGCAGTGTTTACCTCGTGCGACGGGGAAAGGCCTGGATACGTGGAGGGGGCAAAAGGGGTGCTGGGGCAGGAGGTCAGAGCCGGGGCAGTGGACCTGGGCCCCGGAGCCTCGGACAGTGGTCTCCTCCGCGTGCTGTGTCCAGGCTCTCTCCCCAGCCTCCCCAACCTCCTGCAGGCCTTGCTCTTGGGGCTCAAATGGGGAGAGAGGGCTGATGACAAACCCACTGCCCCCTCTCTCTATAGGGGTTTGCAGCCAGCGGGTAGACAAGGGTTGAAACCCAAGCTCGCACCCTTGCTAGCTCTAAGAACTCCTCCACTGCCTCATCTATAGAATGGACAATAACACCCAAGTCACAGTGTCGACGGGAGGGACTGAGAGACATCAGACATGCCCAGTAACTGTTTCCTGACTGGGTGGATAGAAGGTGGATGGATAGGCGGGTGGGTGGAGGGTGTGCAGGTGGGTGAGCGCTTAGGCAGGTACACGGAAGTAGGCGGGTAGGTGGGTAGTGGGCGTGCACTCATCCTCCGTCCACTCCCCTGCCCCTCCCGCCACCCACGCACCCACGCACCTGCCCCTCCATCCCCGTGTGTGGGTGGGGCTAGGCGGCTGAGCAGGGGACAGAGAGATGGGCGGGGGACGGCTGGCGTGGTAGGCGGGTGGGTGGTGGGTGGATGCTCAGATGGACGATTAGGTGAATGAACAGATGGATGGCTGGGACCACAAACCCAACGCTAAATTGCCTGCTTCCCAAAGGTGGCAGATAACAATTGCTTCAGCTCCCGCCTGATACCACATACATTAACCCGGCCGCAGGGGGCCGGAACACTGCAGCCCTCACAATCTGCTCATTAACTGACTGGGGGAGCTTTCACCTATTCCAAACCAACAGGGTAGCAGCGTGACATTTAAGATTTCCTTTCAGCGGTGCCTTGGGCTTTCACTGAGCACAGCACGAAGCCGCTTGCTGGTCGCCCTCCCCTCCAAAGGTGCCTTCAGCCCCCACATGCAGTAATGGCCCAGCCTCCCCAGGGCTGGGGGGCTGTGTACCCTAAAAAGTTGGGGGCCCTTCCCCCCAGCTGTCTTGCCACATCCTCTCTGCAGCAGTGGCACCAATTACCTTAATTACCCTTCAGTTAGGGCTTAATTTATAACATAGTGGCAAAGAAGTGTTGGAGAAAGTTTCCTTGGCAACCAAGTTTTTAAACGCAAGATTCTCCGTGTTTTAAAAGCCACTTCTCATCTAATTTCCTCCCTGAAAATTAGCCTGGAACTTTTCCGATGCTGGAAATTTCAGCCTAGCAGCAGGCTGGCACTTTCATCTGAAACTATCAAAGACCCTGGTTTCTCCCCCGCCAGAGGCGAGGCCGTGGGAAGTTCTTTGCATCCCTCTGTCCCTTTGTTCCCAAATGGCCAGTATGAAATGACCAAGGAGAGACTTTTTCTGAGCTCCAAACAGCCGAACTCCTGACAACGGCCTGTCTTCCGCACCCTGGGCTGTCAGGCTCCCTGTTGCTGCAGTCTGGGCCTCGGGAGCTCAAGGGCGGGCGGCAGGGATGGCCCGGTGGTCCGGCCTGTGCCCAGTGGGGTCTCTGGCCCCCAGATCCCAGGTTTTTTTCCCAGGCGACCCCATCATAGACAAGCTTCCTATCTTCCTATCTAACAAACCAAACACCTGCTCAGTCCCATGGCCTGGCTGTCCCCAGCGCGGGGGCCACACTGTCTTTCACATCCTTCCATCTGACCAGACCACTCACCCACCTGTCCAGCCGTCTACACAGCATCTACCCCTACTCATCCCCTATCCACCGTCTGTGAGCTTCACTCACACCCCATAATCCACCTGGAATTCCTACACCTTTCCCTTCAGATCTCCACTCTCCAAACTCGGAGTTGCCACACGGCTCTGCTGAGTGCTGCTTCCTCCGAGGAACCTCCCCCAGCACCCTTCCCCTCCTCCGAACCTTTGGAAAGACCTGCATACACCTCGGAGGGCACCCAGCTTGTCTGCTCAGTCTGGGTTTGCAGTTATTTGTGTCTTGAAGATGCATGGAAAAGTCAGGCAGGGCTAGGTCAAACTCTGGCTCTCACGGGTTGGGAGCCATGTGGCTTTGGTGGCGACATGAAAGGGGACATTGGGGATGGATGCAGGGTTGACAGCTGATGACTGGATGGAGACAGGTGAGTGCCTGAGTGGAGGCTGATGTCTATTGGCTGGATGTTCAGGTGGACAGAAGGTGGCCAGGGGCAGGGATGGCTGGAAGACATAGAATAGATCATCAGACAGAAGAGGAAGGGCTGGAGGGCTGGAAGGAGGAAAAGAAGGGAAGAAAGGAAGGAAGGCAGGAAGGAAGGAAGGCAGGAAGGCAG
>VBSM01003201.1:3233614-3247437 GCA_008086735.1 Cheirogaleus medius
GGGCGGGGGTCTGCAAAGCCTACTCTGGGGTGCAGGCAGGTCCCCTACACACGCCACCCCCCATCCACCACTCAGCCTAGTCCCCTCTGCATCGCTGTGCGGCCTTGTCACATCTTCAGACAGCAATCTCAGGCCGCCCGCACACTCGCCCAGCATGACCATTCAAACCAGAGCAACGCCAGACACAGAGTGAAAGCGGCTCTAGAATCTTCTTGTCTTAACTTGAGGGTGACTCTCCTGTAGTTGCCTGGAGCTGCAGCCTCTATCTAAGCTTATTGTCAGCCTCACACAGAGGTGACATTGCTCTCCCAAGGGCGAGATCACTCATGGGATGAATGTATCTCCCCAGGAGTGTCATGATTCTGTTTGCATATTTTTTCTGCAGTAAAGAAATAAAAATCAATCTAAACTTAAATCATTTTGATTGGTGGGTGTTATTAAAGCAGAATTTTGGCCACAAAGATGTACCCAGAAGACAGGTGACATACATGCCGACACCAGGTGTCAGACCCTTTCGCAGGGCTGGTTATCACCTGTCTCAGTTGTCACGGACACACGGCAAAGCGACTCATCAAAGCCTGTTTATTCTCTCTGGAGATTCCCCCTTGGGCTTATGGAAAGGCACAGTGGAGCTCTGGCCTTGAGAAATGATGCACCACCTTCATCCCGTGAGTGATCTCGCCCTTTGGAGAGCAATGTCACCCCTGTGTCATGCTGACAATGAGCTGATCCAGAGGCTGCAGCTCCGGGCAACTCGAGGAGAATCACCCTCGAGTTAGGAGAAGAAGATTCTAGAGCTGCTCTCATTCTGTGCCTGGTGTTGCTCTTCCCTGAACTTCCTACAATGTGAGAAACCGCACTCCTTGCCATTTAAGCTGTTCTGAGTTGGGTGGCCTTGTTGTCTGCAGACAAAAGCATCCTAACCGAGACAAGATCCAAACCCAGTCTACACAGAACCAAGACTTCGCTGAAGAAACCTGAACTGTCTCCCAGCTGGAAGGCAGTGGGACTCGAGCCCCGCAGGGCTGTGTCCTCACACCCCAGCACAGAAGCAAAGTCCATCCTCGCGCATGCAGAAAACCTTATTTGTCTGAAAGACAACCACAGAGTCTGATGAAAAAAGATGCCACTCAGCAAGCCCCCTTCCCAAAACGGGGGCAACCGAGCAAGACGGATGGGAAAGGGAGAAAGAAGCATCCATTTCGGTGTCCGGGAAATTTAAGACACAAAATCATCGAGCAGATGAGAAATCTGCCACGGGAGTGGAGACTCTCAAGCCAACAGAGATAGTGGGGGTGTGTTTTCCCAGTAAGTTGAAGTTTCACGCAGGAAACGGGACTTGAGGGTGGAGGGCCCCTGCGTGTTCTCTGTCGAAGGACCTGTCATTCTTTAACCTTCAAGCAGGTTGAGTTCCGTCCTGCGGTTTTTTGCCGAAAGCCGGCTGACATGATGCAAGTTTCTTTCCCTGGCTTGGCACAAAGAAGCTATGATGCAAGTGACCTCTTTGCAAATCCTTCTCTACTTTGTCCAGAGCTGACACAGCCAGGTCTCGGGCACAGTTGTCTGTTTCAGGGGCTGGCCTCAGCTCACAGGTCTTGGGGGTTCTCTCTCCAAGCAACAGGGTCAGGTGCACAAGGGTTGGGAGGCAGTGGGGGACCCTGGCTTTAGACACTGGCTTCTGCTCAGAGTGATCAACCCTACTGAGAAGTTGATCCCTGCTGGCCAGTTAGGGCATCAGAAATAGGATCAGGTCAATATTTTTTGAACTATAGGTAGGGCCCATAGGACACTATGGGGAGTCAGCGTCGTGTGGAAGCCCACAGTGGGTTCTGGAGGCTTCTGTTTATATCTTGACCATGTAGCCTTAGCCCCGACATACCCACTCTAGGCTTCCTCACTTTCCTCATCTGTAAAATGGGGATAATGACAGTACCTGCTTCATAGGGTAGTTGGTTATGAGGATTTGATTAGATCACCCAAATAAACATACTTAACGGAGTGCCAGGCATGCTGAGCAGACACTCAGTAAATGTGAGAAGGGGAAAAAGCAGTTCTTTCTGCCCGTGGTGGTGCACACTGCAGTCCCAGCTTACGTGGGAGGCTGAGGCAGGAGGATCTCTTGAGCCCACGAGTTCGAGACTGCAGTGAGCGGTGATTGCTCCACTGCACTGCAGCCTGGACAACAGGGTGAGACCCTGTCTTTAAAACAACAACAACAAAATTAAAGTAACTCTTTATGAAAGCACATTCTTTTATCTATTAATGGATTGGCTCCTACCAGGGTGCTAAGCATGGAGGAGAGGGACAAGAAAGTCATTCAGAGTCCCCAACTTCTGTGTTCTCACTCCTTTCGACCTCCTCGGCACCCCAAACCATGCCCGGCACCTCGTGGGTGCTCAGCAAACGTCTGCCGCACAAACCCAGCAGGGGAGACCAGCTGGAGCCCGTCCGGGCCGAGTGCAGCAGGCTGCAATTGCCCGAGCGCCAAGCGTTCGTGCCATCAATGTGGCATTCCCCAGTAAGCCCCAAACATCCAGCCATGGCCGCATCACCTCGGGTTTTGTTTAACTTCTCCATGTGCTTTCCTGTCGCCTCCGCTTCCCTCTCATCTCCGTGGATCAGATCTATGTGATTCTGTGCGTGGAATGAGCAGCTGGTTTTTCACTCCCTACGTGGCTGCGTCCCCGGCTCCATCAGCTCCCCAGGCCACGTGCTGCCCGGCCGGAGGCTACCACCCAACCCCACCCCACCCCCCACCGCCACTGCCACGGAGGCATTCTTCTGCGCTGCACTGCTCACTTTTCTGGAGGTCCCACCGTGCAACCTCATCACTGTGAACATCGAAAGCCACGAGTCGCGTGCGCCTTCGATGAAGCAAGTGCGCTAAACGGCCCGAGTCGTTGTAAAAGTCCTCTGAGTTACAGCCGACCGAGCTCCGGCGAGCAGAGCCCGGGAGCGTGCTGTGAATATTGGTAAACGCTGGTGGGAGACCCGTCCCGGCCGCTTTGATGAACGGCCGGATTCGTTTTCCACCTGGCCCGACTCATTCCAACCGCAAGCTGCGGAAAACATCCCTTTTTTCATTTATTTGCCCTTTGCTGAGTGCTGAGGCACGAACAAAAGTCCATCCCCCAGCTGGGTGCCTAATTTTTATTAATATTATCTTCACTCTATCAATCATTGTTAACCAAACGGGAATGTTTGAGGGAATGAAGCCTGGCAGGAGGAAACGCGGCATTCAGCGCATGTCCCCGCTCCCCTGCGGCTCTGGCTGCGTCGCAAACGTCCCCGGTGAGCGACGCTGGCTGGACTCAACTTTGTCCAGCAGACGGCGGCTTCTCCGTCAGACGCGAGGTCTCCTGCACAGAGGGGATGTGTCGAGGGACTGCGTCTGCTGTTCGTGCACGGCAGGCCCCTGTATTTCCCCCAAAGGCAGAAAGTTATGAGGCAGGAAGATGTTGTAGAGACAAAGAGGCTGAATTACAGAAACGAGACCAGCTGTACGAGGTCCTCTATCTCCCTCGTGTCCCTGGGTCCCCGTCCCGTCCAGCTGCTGCGCCGATCCAATCTGAAACTTTGTGAACCAAAGAACGCCCAGCATTTGTCTCCCCAGGTCTGCGACACCTTGGGAACAAGATGCCTGGCCGCGGACTAGTCCTTCAGGGGCTCACGCTTGTTTCTACTCAGCAAAATGCAACGTCCAGGATCCAAGTTTAAGGAGCCGCACAACCTCGCTGCACAGGGAGCAGGGAGGAGCCACACAACCAGCAAGACTGGAGTCTCAAGGAGGGGCCTCAGGGTGGTAAATGAAAAGTTCAGGGGCTCTGGGTCAAAACGTTTTAAAAGCACATGTGTTTGAAGATGTGTATCTAGCACTTCTGTGTTTAGACATGTCTGCATACATATGGAATGCGTGAGGCCTATTTGAGCAGCCCTAGTGCATTGCTTTTCTCCTTGCAGGAGAAGATCCCAAATGCGCCTTGTGTTCAAACGAGTCTTCGCAGCCCCCATTTGCAGAGAGAGAAATCCAATAATCGTGTTCAGTAGGCGACCACATATACAGTGGTTCATGTGAATTATTAATGATAAATTCTTTGGAAGAAAACTTTTTGGACTTTCTTTGTTGTACTTTTAACAATGGAATGAGATGCTCATCAGACAGTTTCTCGCAAGCTGTCAAGTCGTTTAAGTGAGCGCAGAGCTGACATTTCCAGATGAATGTGCTCCGTGACTGCAGAGAAAGGAGTGTTCTCCACGCTGCTTTGATGGGCACCATTCGGGCTTTTCAAAACAAAGGTTTTGAGCACTTTGATTTGGGAGTGACTTGCCACAGTTCAACACAGAGATTTAAAAAGCTCCCAACGACTTTGGAAAAGAACAGAGAAAAAGTTCCACGCTCCACGACAAACAGGAACACTCCACAAGTGACATTTGAAAGGCACTGATGGTGGGTAATAACTGCTCAAAATATACTTAGAAAAGCTCATCTCCTCATTGTTCTTTATGTATCTAATTATTCCAGGTATTGTCATGTCAAAAAAAAGTTTCCTATGACATGTGTTGTTTCTTTAAAAAATAAGAAAGTCTAAGTCAGAGATGAAATCTAGCTCTTCACGGGAAACCGAGGCCTGCACGGGCCATGGCGGCGATCAGAGACACCTGACGGTCTCTGGCTGTGGACGCGTGCATTCTGACACAGCGCACTCATGTGTCACAGCTCTGTCTGCTCTCTGCAGTGCCCAGGCCACCTGTGTACACGTATGTGAGTGCGGTCCACAAGGCCGGGCACCGCACCAACCGCTTTGAGGGGCGAGAGGGCCGTGGGGGGTCACACACGACAACCGGAAGAATCCTGAACGTGTCAGTCTGTCATTCCGTCTGCTGACCCACCGTTGTGTCAGACTGTGGTCAGCCCCTGGGACCTACAAGGATCTAGACCCTCGGAACTTCACAATCAGCTTCCCTTTTGTGAGTTAGATTTGTTCACCTCCTTGAGCAGACCTCACCCCTGCCTCAGGGCCTTTGCACCTGTTATGTCTTCTGACCGGGACACCCTCTTGGCTGGTGGGGTCATCCGGTCTTGCAGGTCCCAGCCTTTCCCAGCACCTGCCCACACACTGTCCCGTTGCTTTTCCTTCCTGACATTTATGACCCCTTGACGTTAGCGTCTTCACTTGTCCACATGTTAAATTCCAGAACTCCCGACTAGAACGTGAGCTCCCTGCTGGACAAAGTCCTCCTCTGTCTTGGTCACAACCGTGCCCCTAGCCCTGAAAACATTCGCTAGGCCAGAGTAAGTGCTCAACAGTATTTGTTGAGTGAGTGCATGGTTTCAGTTTTCTAACCAACACCTCTGCTTGATTCTCTGGCCGTGAGCGCCTGGGACTGCGACTTGGTCTCCGAGGGCCACGCGAGTCGCAGAGACAGGAGCTCTCGGTGCCGGCGCAGCTCTGGTGTCACCAGGGATCGACATGTCGGCTTTCCTGTTCTTCGTTCTCCTAGGTTTGGTTAAGACGAGCCTACCTCTGAGAACGCCGTCCTCCTAGCACGGGGAGAGCTGGAGGTGGTGACACCGGGGCAGAGAAGGGGCGGCAAGGCACGATGCACCCCGGTCCTGGGGAGCCAGCCCTGGAGGCCTTGCCCGGGGCTCAGCCTCTGGCCTGGCCCCCGCTACATCTTAGTGAACTTTCAAACAGATCACCAAGGAGGCTGTGGGTTTTATTTGTACAGCGTATTTTACCTCTTTCCTTTCCTGAGACCCCAGGGCCTCTTTCTGCAATAATTATTCATGTAGAAAACAAAATTTTAAAAGAGTGTCTTGCCGGGTTTAATAACGGCACTGAATTAGATTGATTGCAAGTTAGCCAAGTGACCAACACGAGAGAGACAAATGAGCGCTTGGCTGCATGTGCTCACGGCGTCTCCGAGGGCCTGGCGGAACCGAGCCCGTGGGCAGAGCCCTCACCAGCGCCTGCTGCAGGCTAGGGGAGTAGGGAATTGCCAGTACAGAATGATATGGCTGTTAGAAAATGTGCATGGGGCTTTCGGGGTTGCCACAGAGGATGCCCCATGTCCTGCAGAGTGCTGGACTGTGCCATGCCACAGTCCTGCCCCCAAAGCCGGAGCACCCCACGGGTAGTCTCCGTGGCCCTGAGGGGGACGCCGCCCGCGGGCGCCCTCATCCACCTGGTACGAGGGTGACCTCCGCCAGGCAGGCCGAGCTGTTCCAAGCTCCGTCTCTTTTCAAGCGCAGGACCACGCCGTGAGTCACCTTAGACATCAAAGCATGAAGCAAGAGCACACCTTTTATTAGTGATTCATTTGTGTTTTTGAAATTAGACAATAATTTCCCCCATGCCCTGCTCGCTTACATAACCAGTAGAAACTCTCATGAGTCAGAAAGGAGAGAGTTCAAGGGCTTCAGCTCTCCTGTCGTAAGACGGTCGGTCACCAGTCTTCAAATGTCAGCTGAGCACCCTGAACGCAGCGCTTCAATAGCAACCGTCTCTGGCCATTGTTAATTAATTTATTCATTTATTCATTAAACCTTTCAGGGTAATTTACAACACAAAAGGAGAGATGACAGAAATACAGGCTTGTTGCAAAATGTCGGCAATATAAGCCTGAATGCGCCGCCTTAGAAAATGTTAAAAAGTTTTTCAATATTGAAAGTACAAAAATTAAGGGGAGGGGAAGAAAACAACATTTGTGGTGGTAAATTACAATATGCTAATATATAAGAAAAGCAATTACATATCATCACTCGCTGTAAAATGGTTATTATAATAATAGGGTATTATAAAAATGATATGGGTATTATAAAATAATAGAGAATTTATCTTATCTTTTTTGCATTAAGATATAATAAAATTATACTCTGAAAACAAATTATGCCTTCTATTGTCCTTATGAAACATTAGCTAGGCCTGGACAGTACACTAGAAACTTTCTTTGTTTTGTGAGTGTTTCTTTTAGTGGGGACCTGCGGAGAAACTGCTCGGCCCTGGGCCGTTCTTGGGGTCTTGCTGCGGGGCAGACGGGAAGGCCAGAGCTGAACTCGGAGCGGGTTCTCCACCTGGCGAAGCACAGAGCCCGCACTCTGAGAGTGCTGTCTCAGAGGCTTGCACGGATTTCGAAGGAAGCATTCCTTTCTTCATTTGTTCATGACATTTGAGAACTGGAGAGAAACTTCTGGAAGGACAATGAATCCCTCCTCAACCTGCAGAGGCCACTGCAGCCGACCATGGGGACTTGACTGGGCCCAGGCCTCACAGCAGGGTGGAGAAGTCTCCCCCAACTCTCCAGCCCCCACTCTTGCCACAACCCCAGAGCTAAGCTGCTCCATGAACTTGAAGCTCATCTGAACTTCAGGTCTTAGATCCAACAGGGCTGGCAAGGCACCGCAGTGCTGAGCTCGGCACGGCGCCTTGTGCAATTCGCTCCCACGAGACAGCAAAGCTCACGCTTCGCTTGAGCAATGTGGTATTTTGACTGAGAGCCTGACAGAGTCATTGCCAACGGAGGGGAAAGAAAGGCAACCCAATGCCAAAGAGGACTAAACATTCAGAGTGGCCCCATCAATTTCCTTTTTTGGAGACAGGACAGAGGAAATCAATGTCCTCCAACTCCAGGTGGTCCATGAAACCCCATCACCACCTCGTGCCCTGTGGCTGTGAACCACCCACAAGCCCTCATGGGGAGAAGCACTTTAGCCTTTATGTAGTGACTTTAGAAGGTGGCCCGGGGAGGGAGATGGCAAGGAGGCTGCAGCCAAGAACCCTTGCTGCGTGTGTGGTCTTGAGCAAGCTGCTGGCCTCGGCTTCCTCCTCTGAAATAGAGGGTTAAGAATAGTACCCAGTGCAGGGGCCATGGAGAGAATTGGAGATCAGCCCTGCAGCCGGGCCCTCAAGGACGTTAGCCGCCTTCCCCTGCTGTTCTCTTTCTGAACAGGCGAAGCAAAAAGATCCAGCAAAACCCCGAGCATCACCTCCATCCCGCGCTTCCTCGACACCTGCCAACTCTGGCAAGTCCTGACCGATCCCATGAGGAGTCAGGATGAGCTGCCCAGCAGGACCCTGCAGTGACCGTCACCCCCACCCAGGAGCGCCCAGCTCAGACTGTCTGATCATGTTTCCAAATGAAAGCACACTTATAATTTGTCTGGCTTCTTAATTTCTCCTAAGACAAAGTGACAGACTCCTCTGCTCTCCCCCTCTGTGTTGGCTTTTATTCTTTCTTCCTTTATTTCTCCGTCTCACCCACACGGTTCTGCCGCTCATCCTCCCCGTTGCATTCAATTGTCACTTCGGTATTAGCCCACTGTCTGCCTGGCAACCCACTATTATGCACTTATTTTATTACTTGGTTTCCTACCCTGATCTTGTGATTCACCCCTAACCTTTATTGACTGTAACGTAACTCCTTTGCCGTCCTTTCTTTCCTGAGCACCGGCCTCCTCAACCCTTGACGTCCAGATGCCAGCACCTGTCCAAGCCTGGTGTTGTCACAGCACAGAAAACAGTCTTATCTGCGGCACCAAGTGGACAGCCTTGTGTCTCACTCCGAGCGATCAGTTCGATCTAATGAAGTGCTGAGTTGAATGTTCTCAAGTCCCCTTGAATGGGAACAGGAGAGATAAACAGGAATCAAGGAGGGAAATAAGGTGATAAATGGGTCCCTTGGGCAGATCCTGGACCCAGGGTGAAAATCCAGACACTCCTCTTTCTACTCTGCACTTCACTGCGTGATTGTGTAACCAAAGATTACATAAGTGTGGGTCAAAGTTTACAACTCAGATAGTCTATGTATGGGGTTTCTAGGTATTTTCAGAATCGGTGAAGATAGTTCAAGAAAAATCAGGAACATCTTGTTCGGTGGATGTCCCACTCACAGGAAACCCGATATATTAAACATCCAAAGCTGTGCAGCAAAATCAGTTCTCTTCGTGTAATGACTAGAAAGGCCATGGCAGCGGGGAATTTCCTGGGGAGATAATGGGAAGATGCTGGGAAGAGAGAAGACCAGGAGTGAATCTTGGGAATCGTCGGGCATTAAGAACTGGAAAGGAACCCAATCATTTCGTCTAACTCCTTAATATTTAGATGAGGAAACTGAGGCCCTGGGAGGTCCGGAGAATTGACTGAGAACTAGATCCTGGTCTCTTGACTCCAAAACCCAAATTCTTTCCTGCAACCATGTTTATGTAGAAGCACGAGGCTCCAGCTGGGAATTTAGATTAGGAGGATTTGAATATGCACCTGGGTACAGAGTGAAGCTGGTCAAGTTCAGACACCAGGTAGCCACACTCACAATTTGTTTCTGTCAAATCAAAATAGTTTCCACATCCTTCAATCAATGATAAAAAACTAACATAAAATGCCCAGCATAGAGCTTGACAGGGGTAGGCAGTTAGCACTGGAAGCAGAATTTCTGTTCTATTAATAGAGATAATGATTTAATGACATCCTGTTACACGATTATAAAAATTAACTATAACCTCCTAATACACTTAGTCTCTCCCCTTTCTTTTATTTCTCTCCTTTTGTCCATTGGTGTCTGTATGTCTCTCTCTCTCAGTTACAGTTTTGTTAAGATACAAGTCACAAACCCTAAAATTCACCCTTTAGAAATGTACGATTCAGTGGGTTTTAGTACATGCACAGAATTGTGCAACCATCACCCCAATTATTTTTAGAACATTTAATTACCCCCAAAAGAAATCACAGACCCATTGACATCCACTCTCCCTCCCTCCCTCCCTCCCTCCCAGCCCTGGCAACCACCAATCTGCTTCCCATCTCTATGGACTTGCCAATTCTGGAAATTCCGTATAAATAGAATCATAGAGTATGTGGTCTTTTGGTCTTTTGTGACTGGCTTCTTTCACCTGTTATAATGTTTTCAAGTTCCACCCACATTGTAACATGCATCAGACCTTTATTACTTTTTGTGGTGGGATAATATTCCACTGCGTGGATACGCCACATTGCATCAGCTGACGGCCACTGGGCTTGTTTCCATTTTCTGGCTGTCGTACGTGATGCTCCTGGCCCTTCTCTCCTAACAGTGCTACATGCGCTTACTCGGTAGCCGCTGCTGGCCTGTCTTTCCCCTAATCTTACCTGTCTGGCCCTAAATCTTACAATGGAGTAACTAGAGACCAACCATAGCTGGACAGACCCTTATACATCTTCCTTAGCAGTTGCCCGGTGTCCTGCCTAAACGGTAGCCCGTTGTGTAAAACATCCCTCGTGACATTTCCACATTCCTCTACATCCCCCTTTCTGTCTACTCTCTTAAAGATCCTTCAGAACTCTGATATGCTGATCCGTCGATTTCCGTTTTACAGGACCGAGAGCTCTTGCTGATAGGTGGTTCTATGAAGCTAGTGGTAGCTTCCCAAATTCAATCTTCACAACTCTCAGAGGTAGGGAAATTAAGGATTTTTTTTTTAAAAAAATGAAGCTGGATATCAAAAAAAGAAAAAATTCACATAGCTTGTTAGAGACAAAACCAGAACCTGGCCCAGGTCTCTTGATGTCCTATCAGCTCTCCAGTAGAGCCAGTGTATGTGAAAACAAACTAAATTTTCCCTTTAAGATTATTTATTTGCCAATAAAAAAAATCCATAAATTAGACAAGACAATTAAAATTGGGTGCCTCAAGTGAAATGATGTGAGGCATCTACAAAAACAGTGTCATGATATGAACATTACATATATTGGAAATGTAGAATGTTCTCACATTTCTAGTAAGCACAACAGAATGGAACTGAGCTAAGTAAACCTCATCAATCCCGGATGCCTCTAATTTATAGTCATTCTGACAGAGGCTGGGTTAAAGCTTACCTTTTAAGATCTTTTAAAAAGGCTTTGCTAAACAAATTAACAGTGTCAACAGGATTTCTGGCGACTGTTGAAACTACTTAAAAGCACAAGCTGTTTTTAAACACATTAAGCATGGCAGAGATTATAAATGCACACACCTCTCAGTGGGTATTGTATACGGACATAAAACATGTCACCAATGCACAGCTTACAGAACAGAGTTCCAAATCATTCTTATCTGTGTGCTTGGTGTTGCTCTAAAGACTTTTATTGTCATAGTTTCCCAGCCCAGTGCTTGCTGGGTTTCAAAGTAATAAAATACCTTTTGTTTAATTGGAAAATAATTTGAGCTTTTACTCATTCAGCCAGGCCTTCTCAGACATTCGTCCAAATTACAACGGAACATCCCATTCTTGTCATGATACAGAGATTTACAAGCCACTGCGTTCTGCCGGTGAAGAACATTTAAACAGGACAGTAATGCAGACAAATGCAGGCGTCGGGAGGATGGGGAAAAAGCGGAAGCCTTGACCCATCACGTTAAGCTCCGTCCTTAAAAAGCTCTTTGTAAATACCAAGAGGCCGAGGTGAGGGGCCTCTGCAATGTAGAATAAGGTCACCACTTGAAAGCAGAGAAAGGAGTTGAGAGCCTATGGAATCTCAGTTAATCTCCCAGCAAGCACCACTGAAGGGAATATAACATTGTCCCCATTTTGCACGGGAACCCAAGACCAGGGTGGTTGACATGCTCACCCAAGGTTATCACGCTCGTAAATATCGTGGGCATTTGCACAAGGAAAAAGATGAGCTCTCGGAGGAAGTAACTCACGGCAGGGAAGGTTTACCAGTGGGGGCCCGAGCAGTGTCCTGCCGCCCGCTGCGGTGTGGTTCAGAAAGCCGTAGTCTAGTCAGCGGCACTGTGCCCCGAATAAAGAAGGGAACTGCTAAAGAAGGGGGTGAAGGCAGAAGGTTTGCGGGGTGCCCCTGGGGGCAGAGGCTGAGCCTGTTCCCCAACAGGTTATGCCCCAGATGCTTGTTCACAGTAACCACTTGGTATTCGCCATCAAATGGACAAAAGAGAGCACGGATTAAATCTCGAAAAGGAAGAATCAAAGCAAAACGCTGGGCAGGTAGGAGTTTGTACAGGTACGGGCAATGGGGCGTGCTTTGGGAGACCAGGGGCTCCCCCATGATCTGGGCAAAGTATTCACCTAGACCAGGGGTTCTCAATTCCTGATTCTGCTCCCAGCCTGGGGACAATGGCAGTGTCCAGAGACATCTTTGGTTGTCACAGCTGGGAGGTGCTACTGGCATGTATTGAAGAGAGGCCAGAGATGCTGCTGAACACCCTACAATGCATGGGACAGCCTCAGTGACAGAGCATCATCGACAGGGACGGGGTGAGAAGCCCTGCCCTGCACAGCCTACCTCTCTGTCCTGATTTCACACGCACCGAATGACCTTCACCTCCTGGCTGTTCTGCTTCTGTTGCTGGTGATGCCACAAAAAGATGCTACTATTTCTACACCACAGCTACGGATATTCCTAGCAACGATGGCATCTTCCACCCGTTTTGAGTCCTCGCTGTGCCTGGGCACCACGGCCACCCTGCCGCGTGCTTCCCCACGGCATTGCACTCCGTGCGCAAGACCACAGCACCACGGCCTTCAGGTAGATAACATTCTGATCCCGATTTAGCCTTCAGATCCTGCGATTTCAGATTTCCTCCTGATTCTGCGATTTCAGAATCGCAGAAATACAAAGCAGCTTGTTTCAGGTCAAGCAGTCAGAACAGGCATCCACAAACTGACTCAGTTTACACTTGTAACCACTGCATCTGTCTGTCCCATTAAAATGATTGTGTGTGTGTTCCTGGATTCCACAGTTTACACATGTACTCTCCTTTCATCTTTCCAACAACCCCAATCAAAGGAGGCATCATCTATCTCTATCTTATAAAGGCTGAGGCTCAGGAAGGTTTGGGCTATCTGAGGTCATCAGTGGAGCTGGGACATCTTCCATATCAGGTCTGCCCTTCTACCCGATCGTGGCTGTCTCTAACCCACCATGACTGTCACTGCAAGGAACAGGGGACCCTGGGTGGCAGACTCAGGGCCCGTATCCCTAGAGGGCAGTGCTTTTGTTGTAGACCAAGAAACCGGTACGCTGGTTGACACCCCAGTGCCTTCTGAGTCTGTTGATTCCAGCTGCAGTCCTGACAGAGCCAAGTTTCTGGACCTCCAAGGCTGCAAACCAGTACCCCCAGGCCTTCTGTGCACTGGTTTCCCTGTGACACTGACCCATGACAAGAAGCAACAATTAAAAAAGCAAAATGTCATGCAAACAAATGCAGAAAAAATACAAAAGCCACCTTATAAATATTACCGTGTACACGTTTGACACTTTTGCGGATAGCAACTTTACAGATTAAAACTCCTATGAAAAATGCGCCGGTGATACCTTTAGGCATTATTATCTAGAATAGGCATCAATAGCTATTGCATCTTCATCGTTCGCACTGACAATCCAGACTCAGAAGTGTTCCATCAAATGAAGATGAACATTTTGATATTGCTAAGAACGCAGACGTCCTTGACGCGCGTTCCTTTCATCAGTTCTGCTAGCTTAACTTCCACGGCTGGCCCCGTTTGAACCCCATTCTCGAGCAGACAAACCCTGCCCGGCACTATCTCCCCATTAGCAAAAGACGCAGAAAGCTAATTGGTTTTTAAGCTGCCGTCTCCCCGCATCCATCACGGAGGCACACGACCGGCTCCCGCCGTCGCGCGAGCTCATTTGGGCCCAGGCAAAGACTCAGCAGTCTTTTGTCTCAGTTTATTTGACAACTGCTGGTAATTAGAAAATTACCTCTAAATTCATCTTTCAGAAACAACTAAAGTCCAGTCTAATTGCTGAAGGGAAGCTTAGTCTATAACTTTCTGACAGATTGCTGGAAAGAGGCCAGAGAACATTCTCAGGAAGGAAGCAGGCCTGGAG
>VBSM01003201.1:3247537-3258216 GCA_008086735.1 Cheirogaleus medius
ACATGGGATTGTGACAGAAATCGTGCGGCGGGAAGGGAAGGAGGCACAAAAGCAAAGGACGCGCTGGAAGGAGTGGGGACCAAGGGATATTATAAGCTGGGGTCAGACGACGCCATCCGAAAAGAAGGAGCAAGCATCTGGGCCTCCTCCTAGAATCAAATTTTCGAAGTCAACAAACCGAAGACTAATTCCCTTATGCTTCAGCCCAGGCTGTTTAAGACGGTAGAGACGCAACAGGTCCCGGGTGAGCATCTGCATCAACGACGACCCACCAAGAGAAAGGTTTTGATTGCGATAACATCCGTGTCCCTCAGGCCGAGAGATGAGCGTCGGCTTGGTCATGTTTGCCACCGTCATAGCTGTAAAAAATAACTGCAGCTTCCAGACGCGGACGGCGGCCGCCTGCCTCCACCGAGCCATTCCCTGCTCGGCGAGTGACCAGCACGCCAGCCAGCGCCCCCAGCACGGGGCGCCTCGAACGCCCAGCTCTCCTTCAGCGGAAAGGGAAACACAGCAGACATGCAGCAAAGCCCACACGCTAATGACGAAGGCAGAGGCACTAAATTCCACAGGGAAGTCCATCAGAGAGCTGCAGTAACTCGATTCCAACACAGCAGGCCCAACATAGCCCGCTTCCCGTCCCCCGTCGGAAAAGGCCCCATTTCTCTGGTTAGCACCACCGAAGTAACTGTCATGCCACGGGGGGCTCGGGCAGGGGCCTTGGGGTACCCCCCAACTGACCCTGATTTTGTGCACGCATGTGGTGACAGTCCTGTGTGAGCTCAGACTCCCCGGGCACGGACTGGGAGCTCAGAGCATCCTTCTCTGCCTGTGGGCCTTCCTCAAAGTGGAAGTCCCCTTTAATCCATGTGCAAGGATAGTCAGGAAGTGGGGGACACTCCCAGAGAAGCCCTCATTTTCGAACATGGGAGCTGGTGGGTGAACACTCCTCACCCACAGACCTCCGGGTGGACCATCTGGGTGGCATTGCAGGAAGTCTTCTGGGTCCCCCAGGATTGGTGCTTCCACGAACTGCAGGAGCGGCCTCAATAACTCACCCTTATACTGCCTTTTCCTTCTTCCTGTGTTGTTCTTCTGCTCCTTCACTTCTTTCTGGAACCCTCTCCAAATAAACCACCTGCACACAAGCCCTGGACTCTCAGCCCTGCCTCCTGGGGAACCCAAATTAAGACAGCGGCTATGACTTATGGGCAGTGTTTGAGCCCCTCAGATCGACTCACCCCCAGGAGAACATGGGACTGAAACCGGCAGAGGGTGAACTACTGGTTCCAGCCACGACTGCAGGCTCATGGCGAGTGTGGGCATGGTCAGAGGGATGGTGGATGGATTCCTCCAGGTTGGAGCAACAGAGGAGCGTCAAGAGTGCCTGGCACAGAAACTGGGACTGCTCTGTGTGCTCTGTCTCCCCAGGCTGGGGAGAGGGGGCCAAAGGAAGGGAGGGCTGGGCATCGAAGGGTTTTGCACACGGACACGTGGTCAGAATGGAGCATGGAATCTGAAGTCAGTTTGGGGTCCAAGTCCCGCTTACACCACCACCTCCCAGCCCTGAGACCTCTGACAAGCGATTCAGGTCCCCCTGTCCCCAGGAGGTAAACTGAGGAAGTGCGTGCCAACATCGCTTTGGTAAGCCTTATAGCACTATCCAAATGCTAGTTAGGATCATTTCTGGAGCTCTCGTTTGAGAAAAGTAATGACTTAATGAGTTAAAAAAGGGCTTACAAGCACTGTTGGAATGACTTCCTCCTTCTGTGTTTTCTTGTTCTGTGCCAGAGAGAGAGAGAGAGAGAGAGAATGAACCAGTGAAGAAGTATCCAGAACAGAGGTCATCAGCTGGCTTGAGCCAAATCTGGTTCATGCATATATTGTTCAGTTGACAAGAGGACTTCAAATTTCTTCTACTTAGTTGCCACTGTGTGAAAATCAGGAGAACTTACGCACTCAGATCCGGCTTCTCTAGAAAAATAAGGTGAGCACGAAGCTCTGTGTGTGGCTGTTGGCTGGACCTGGGAGCAGCAACCACCAGGGAGGACACCCAACCTTCTCCAGGTGCCAAACTCATTGACTTGCCTGGTCCCTAAAGGCATGTCACTTTGCAACCTTTGTCCTAGATTTAAAAATATATCATTTATTTATAATGTAGGCACCTTCCAACACCAGATTTAAACGATCACTGCACAGTGCACTGAGTCGGATTCGGAGCTGCAGAAAAGGAGAAATCTGATGACACAGGCCCTGGTGCTTCACCGCCTCCTGACACCTGCTCCCCTCTCTGTGCGGACACCGCTCGTGCTCCAGGACCCAACCGCGGAACGGCTCTTGCACGCTGTCCCGCCCCCTCGGCACAGGGGTCTACAGATGCAGAAAGAGGCTGGGCCCTGCTGACTTTGGGTGTGAACTATTTGGGATTAGAATCAATGTCATTTTTAGCAGCATCAGCATAGTTCCAGGTTATGGTACAGGAATCCAGAAGGCCCTTAGTACCTTGATAAGACAGGCGTGAGCCTCTCACATGAATCTGGCCGGAAGCCCCAGCATTCTTCCTGAGAGGTTCTGCCAGCTCCTGAGGGGTTTAAATTCTTAGGGTCCTGCGGATGGAGGGTGGATGTGTCCATAGAAGGGTAGCTGGAGGGACCCTCATGGTGATGGATCGTTCCACATCCTGATTTTGGTGGTTTCACGAGTTCACTTGTGATAGAACTACACACATGCGCACGCACACGCACACACACACACATCAGTGCACAAAGAACTGATGGAAAACTACAGAAATACTGTGGGTTGCGCCGATGCGCATTTCCTGGTTTTGATATTGTACTATGGACACATAAGATGTACTCGCCAGGGAAAACTGGGCAAAGGGTACAGGGAAACTCCCTGAATACTTTTTTTCAGCAATATCCTATGAACTTATAATTATTTTGAAAACAACTAGTGTAAAAATAAACATAAAGAAAATCCGTTTGGTAGATACTGTGTCCAGGTTCCTCATTCTGGTTAATCCCGTGTGCCGATCATTCTCTCCCCACGCGCTCCCCGCGAGCACGCGCACCGGCGCGGGCCCAGCCCCTTCAGCACGCACCATGCCTCGCGCACACACCCAGGAAACCACTCCCAAGGCCCGGGTGCCATAGAGCGCGCTGACTTGTCATCCAATAAGACACTCCCGAAACAATACTCCAGCCATTTTGCAGTACCAGTGGCTCGTCCTCTCTCCCACTCCCTCTCTGCCCCTGTCCTTCCTCAACCCGATACTTTGCAACCGAACACTCAAACCACAAAAGACAAAAGCAAAAAAGAATGCATTTTCCCTTTCTACAGCAGAGTAGTTTAGATACCCCCTTTAGTATCTTGCTCTGAGGTTTCCCTTCCACCCTCAGGTAACTTGTCAAGGTGATTTCCTAAATCGGGACAGTTGTGCTGTCCCGGGCAACATCCAGCCGGCGGCAACAAACAACGTCCTCTCCCCAGAGGTGCGGCCTGAGCGGGGAGACCCCGTGTTCCTGCCCACTCCAGCCTCCCTCCTTCCCATCTGGGCCCCTGCTCAAGGCTGCCTGCTCTTCCCTCCCTCCCTCCCTCCCTCTTATGATACTCGCCAGCCCCACCCGGGCCAGCACTCGGGCCAGCCCTGAGCACCCAGACTTGAAGAGAAGACTGTCGCTGCACAAGAGGAGCCTCTTAGCACACGGAAGGCAAAGGAATCTCTTCTCACGAGTCCTCTTGTAAACCCAAACCCCTCGCTCCAAATGGAAACGGTCCCTTGCCCTGTCCAGAGTCAGATTCTGAACCGTAATTCTGTAGAACATACATTTCGGAGTATGTGTCAATAAGAAGCCGAGTACTTCCAGCAGTAAAGGTGAACTGTGAACATATTTTCAGCGTCGTTTGGGGATTCTATTTTATATTGTTTTATTATGGTATACAGCCTTTATAATTCCTACAAATAAGGAAGTTAAAGAAGCGCTAAGATGCATATTATGGGAAACTAATATAGAAAACTAAGCTTAGAGACAACCTAAACCCACTACACATTTATTTTGAACACTCCGCTCATAGAACTATGGAAAATTATTGCACAACTATCGCTCAGGTCCATCCATTCAACCGAGATTATTTGTTAATTGCCTAGCATGAGCCAGGCATCGATCTGGCACGGGGAGGGAACAGGCGCAGCAGGGGCCCTGGCCCTGGGGAGGCACAGTACTTACTCCCTTAGCAGGGAGGAGAGGCCAGTGACTTTTAAATGCTGAAGAAACTTAAGCAGACAAGGGAAATTGGGGTTGCAAAGTGAAACAGGGAATCTGGGAAGGCCTCAGCGAGGGGACAGGTGAACAAAGGTTTGCAGAAAGTGAAAGAACGAGGGTTGCTACTCTGGGCGTCTGAGTGGTGGCGTGACACGGGGGCCTGGGGCAGTGTGGGGGCAGGGCGGTAAGGCGAGGTGGCCAGATTCTGGAGGTAGATCCTTTTGCTGATAGAGCAAGATCCATGTGCTGGTAGATTTTGAGGTGGATCCATTTGCTGATGGGATGGACGTGGCTGCAGAGAAAGATGAACCTCTACGGTGTCTGGCTGGGGCATCTAAAAGGAGCCCCGTTAACTGCGACGGGAAGAGGTAAAACAGGATTCAGGTGGAAGGAACCAAGAATCCTGCTTCGGACAAGTTACAATTGCCCACTAGATGCTTCGACAGGGACAGGACGGGCAGGTGGGTCCCAGAGCCTGGAGCCAGGGGAGCAGTCCCCACTGGGGAGGTACACTTGGGAGCCACTGTACACACAGTGCACCGAAAGCATGGAAACTGGGTGGGATTCCTAAGGGAGAGGGTGCAGAGAGAGGAAAGCTCCAAGGACCGTGCCTGGGAACCCCCTCTTGTTGAGGAGGGTTCAAGGGTTCAGGAGGAGAAGGCAGAAGCAGCGCTGGAGACCAAGGTGCAGCCACGAGGAAGGAAGAGAACCAGCGGGGTGGGGTATCCCGGGGGCCGGTTGTGTGAGCTTCCTCTGGCTGCTGTATTGAACGACCACCAACTGAGGGGCTTAAAGCTGCACACATTTATTCTCCCACAGCTCTGGGGCTCAGAAGTCTAAAATGGGTTGGCAGAGCTGTGTCCTTTCGGGATGCTCTAGGGAGACCCCTTTCTCTGCCTTTCCCAGCTTCTAGAGGTCACCTGCACCCCTCAGCTGTGGCCCCCTCCTCCATCTTCAAAGCCAGGGACATGTGGCACTCTAACCTCTGTCTCTCTGATTCCGTTTGCACCTCCTGACTCTGACCCTCCTGCCTGCCTCTTACAAGGCCCCTTGGGATGACATTAGGCCCATCTGAATAATCCAGGATAATCTTCCCATCCTGGGGTCCTTACCGTTTGTGTGTATGCTATTAATGTGTAGCATTCAAAGAAATTGTGCAAAGGAGAAAAACTAGTCCTTCACGTTAGCCAGTCAGTACCCTCCACCCAAGTTAACTACCATCCACAGGTGGGAGGACACCCTTCCAGATTTTCTCCCCCATAACGCTTGTTTTCAGACTCCATCTAATTACACTAAATGCAATAAAGCTTTTATTTATCTATCTACCAAATGCTTCTTCATGGAGAAGCAGGACAAGGTAGAGGTTCTAATGATAAAGTTCTGGGAGTTCTGAAACACCTGGTACACTCTTACATAATCACCAAATTCCCGTTCTTGTACTCTGCCTCTTTCCCCTCATAAACACAGCAAACAGTTTTAAGAATTCACTCTTGCACCTCATTCGCCCCCAAACTCGTCACCTCTGCATCCAAGTCCATGAACAACACTGAACTGCTTGTTAAACAAGAGCACATTCTCTCTGTGCTCATAGCAAAGGTCAAGGTGTAACGATCTGTATACAAACAATATCTGCCCAACGGGTTAACTGACATGTTCCAAAATGACACTCCTTTGCAACCCATTGGTTGAAATCAGGCAAAAGAGATCTAAACTGTTTATGTACTTTCATGGTACAAATTATCGGTATAACGCTCCGAGCCAAAGTTACCACGTCAGAGTGGATAAATAATGGTTCACATGCCAGTTGCTGGTCAGGCCTCACAGTAATGATAAATAAATACAAAAACAACCAACCATGCAGAAGAAAAACCTTGGCGTCTACTCTTCAATTCTGATATTCCACAACATAGAAATCCACTTTCCAGCTCTTTTTCCTTGGACTTGAGCTGACTATATTAACAGTAACACACACAGTCAAGGCTGTACTAACAAATTTTAGTTCTAAAAGGTACCACATCTTGGGAAATGACACGTACAGGGTCAAAGCTGGGAATTCTGGGTGCCAGATTACATTTCGAACAAGCCTTCTGAGCACCCCATTTCCAAAAATGTAGATATCAGAGTTAATTATAAATACCTATGGCACAAATGGAGAACTGCTGAATGGAGAAGTTCTTGAAAGGTTTCTTAAAATAAAAAGGTCAGAGACATCATTAAGTTGTTCAGGTAAATATCACTGCAGAGCAACAAGAGAAAACTCACCAGGACATTTATTTGTGGAAGACTGTAGGATATAAAACTCAGATTCCGAACCCTTCATGCACACCAGAGAGGCCATAAAAAGGAGTGCTCAGAAGCTGCCAGACTCCAGCGTTTGGCTATTCCACAAGCAGCTGCCGACGGCCCCGTCCCAGGCACTGTCCAGGCACCGTGGACACGACAGTCAGCAAAACCGACCAAGATCTGCCTGTGCGGGGCTTTCTTATCACGCACAGCACACGCTACACATGTAGAGAACATATATATGAAAGTACTTAACACATAAGTACATATATTTGATATATATTAAAATACATAAACATATATAATTTCCCACATGGCAATCCACAAGGACTATAATAAATAGCAAATTATATAGTATTTAAGACAAAAAAAAGCTCTGGATCACAGTTCTCACCACGTGAGCAAGCTTCTTAACCTTTCTATTTCCTTTCCTGTGGAAAGGGGATTATATACTGTCCCCTCACAGGGCTTTCTGGAAGACTGAGAGAGAACTCAGATCACGTGCTTAACACGCTCAACCCACATGCCCTTCCTGCGCCCACTTTAGGGGCGTCCCAGCCTTCACTCGGCATTTCATTACCGAGCTCTTTCTTCACTTGGGTACCTCAGATCCTCAGGTGCTTACCAAGAGCCTCGTAAAAGTTTTACACTCAAGCTGGGGCCGCCAAGGAACGATTAAGCCATAAACTGCATGACACTTACTTTGGAACAGTGAGCAGACTCAGAGTGGTTTTTAAAGACGACTAAAGTACTTCCTGGCCTCCCTCTTCCCTTGCTTCCCATTCTTTCCCCAAAATATTGTTCTTATTTATAATTCTTTTATTGCTATGTGACTCTACTACATGGCTGTGTATAGCAAATCTCCCCCATGCCCACTTGGTCAGGAGCACCGCGGAGGGTAATGTTCTCAGTGCAAGCGGTTAAGCAGAATGTGCCGGAACGTTGCTTTCAGCAGCCGAGCCCCCGCGTGGTGTGTACCTGCATTAGTCAGCTAGAGCTGCCACAGCTAACTACCGCAGACTGAGTGGCCTTAGGAACAGACATTACTGCACACAGTTCCAGAGGCTGGAAGTCCAAGATCAAGGTGTTGGCAGGTATGGTTCTCCTGCAGCCCCCGCCTAGGTCTGGGCCACCTTCTTACCGTGTCCCCACGTGGCCACTCCTCGGTGTGTGCACTTCCCTGGTGTCTCCCTGCTTATAAGGACACCAGTCAGGTAGGATTAGGGTCCCATCCTCTGGGCATCATTTTAACTTAATCACCTTTTGGAGGCCCAAATACAGCCATGTGGCTTCGGGTCCTCCTTTAACCTTAATTGCCTCTTTAAAGGTCCCATCTCCATATACAGTGACATTCAGAGGTACTGGGGGCTGAAACTTCAACATATGAATTTTGGGGGACACAAGAATATGGGTCCAGCCCAGACTGTGCCATATACTTCACAGGGCCTTTCTTTCCTTTCAGCCCCTTGGCTGATGACAAGCCGACAACGTGGACCTCCCGTGGAACACCACCACCCGCAACGCGGCGCTAAACGCCCGTGCTATGGCCGGGACTGCAAAGAACCCGGCAGGCGGGTAGCTGGGAAGGTAAAGATCATCTGTCCACTGAGTGGAAGGCCCCCGATATGTCGTACAAAAGGAATAAGAGACATCACTGTTGCCTGGAGGTGGCCAGGGACTGCGAGCTCTATGGAAGGTGCTGGAAGAGCCCATGGCTGGCCCCCCGCCACATCCGGGCACCTGTAAGAGACAGAACAGCATTCCCCAAGAGCAGGGCCTGGGTCCCAGAGGGCTTCG
The DNA here is from genome assembly GCA_008086735.1 of Cheirogaleus medius. NCBI lineage: Eukaryota > Metazoa > Chordata > Mammalia > Primates > Cheirogaleidae > Cheirogaleus > Cheirogaleus medius. The sequence goes on from VBSM01003201.1 coordinate 3,255,880, forward strand.
CCCCAGCTCTCGAGCTGCACTGCGCGATGCTATCAGCTCTCCCACCTCTGGGACTCAGCGGCGACGTCTACAATGTCCAAAGCAAAGCCCTGCGTGAAGCTCTGGATACAAGAAACAAGAGGCACTGTGTCCCCTCACATGCAGCACAGCCAATGGGGATCATGAGGACACGGGTCTGGCCGGAGCAGGGACAGGGCGTCGCGGAGGGAAGGCCGGAGAGGTGCGTGGGGCAGATGAAGGGGAGAACCGCAGCCGGTCTGGGAAGTTGGCACTGGAGCAGGAGGGCGCGCGCCCAGTCCACTGTTCCTTCCATCCGAGACTACTCGCGAGCAGCTCGCCTCGTCGCCGTCCATCTCGACCCCCTGAGAAAAAGGAGACTGAAAGTTTACCTGGTAGAAACTGCTCCACGCACCCAGGGTACCAAAAGGATCGCATCTCTTATTTTTCTAAAGTCTCCTGAGCCGCACAGGCCTCTGAGCCAGAAATCCAGCAGGTCTTGCCCGAAGTGTCACCAAATATTTGCCACCAAATATTGTCCTAAAACACAGGGAGACTTGGGGAGGGAGCAAAGTTTAGAAAACTGCAGGCCTGTCTTCCAGGTTCTCCCCTTTCCCCTTCGAAGGCCCCTCCCCATCCACCCGTATCTCATTCTCATTTTAAACACCTACTCTTCCCCTCCAAATGTAACTTAGTTTCCCTGTCCCATGTCCCTTGTCCCACTGGCCTTATACCCTCTTGAAAAATGTATTTTTAATTGGCGTTTGAAATTTCTAAACATGAATCTATAATAGAAACACTGAAAACACTTTCTAGCTGCGTGAGTGTTGCAGCCATAACGCAAAATTGCCCAAGAAGGCACCAAATAGGTGCTGATTGTTCAAGCAGAAAAACTCATTTAAATGATTTAAAAGAAGTTATTATAATACACTATTTCCCCAAGGACCTTCAAATATTTATCTTCTCTGGATAGTACATATGCTATAATAGAAACCCCAGACACAATGTTAAAACTAGCAATCCAAGAATCTACCAACCCATTACTGCTGGTACATGAGTTTCTTTTCAAACTGAATTTAGTTCAGTCCTTTGTCCTATTGAAAATGAAAAAGAAATATTTGAGTGTGTACCATGTGCAAATAAGATACAAAGAAGGGCTGTGGAGAATAGGCAAAAATATAGAAAGCACTTTTACAGATACAGAAAGTTCTCTGGCTATGGATAGGAGTAAAATTCATCACTGGTTGTTGGAAGATATGCTAAAACAAAGGAATGCCAAATGAAAGCCATTTCTTCATCAGGGCCACTTGTCATCACTCCAACCATTTTGCAGGCCTATCTCAGCCTCTTCCCCAAGATTCTGCTGTCTTCTTTGATGTTTTTTTTCCCCTAGCATATTCCCACAGCAAACAAAGAAAAAATTGCATTAAAAATTTGGAAATAAGGCCAGGCATGGTGGCTCACACCTATAATCCCAGCACTTTGAGAGGCCAAAGTGAGAGGATTGCTTGAGACCAGGAGTTCGGGACCAGCCTGGACAACATAGTAAGACGCCCATCTCTACAAAAATTTAAAAATTAGCCAAGCATGATGGCACACGCCTATAGTCCCAGCTTCTCAGGAGGCTGAGATGGGAGAGGATCACTGGAGCCCAGGAGTTGGAGGTTGCATTGAGCTACGAACACTCCGCTGCACTCCAGCCTGGGCAACAAAGGAAGACCTCATCTCTAAAAATATAAAAGCCAAATTAAAACAGAATGGATTCCTGGAATGTTGTAAACCGTACCCTTAAAAAAAATCACTGAATTGCAAATTATTTTACTGATCTATTGGTTCCAAACTTGCATTTATTTTGTATCTCAAAGGTATGAACCCAGCTTCTTCTGTACACCATCAAAATGATTGATTTCCGTTAAAAAATAATTTGAGGGGAAATACACAAAACATCAAATGAACCATTTTAAAGTGGGCAAGCACGTGGCCAACACTGCGGCTCCTCTGGGTCTCGAAGTCCTCCCCACGCACTCCTCCCCACGCACTCCTCCCGCCTCTGCCCCTCCCGCGGCCCTGGAGAGGCCTGCGAGAAAATTCACAAAAGGGCGGGAGAGGCCTCGACGCGGCACGTGGTGGTGCCCGCCCTGCACCTCCTGGCTCGGCCACCGCGCGCTCGGACAGAGGACGACCTTCCCGCGCCGCTTCCCTCCAGCCACGCCTTTCGCCCCCTTGGAGCCCCGCCCCTTCCCACCGCCGCCCGCCTTCCCGCGCCCCTTCCCGCGGACTCCACCTTCCCGCCCGCCCCCGCCGCCTGCCACTCTCCTCCCCCATCTCTGTGACCCCCTA
>VBSM01003201.1:3258316-3312681 GCA_008086735.1 Cheirogaleus medius
CGCACCCCCTTCAGGGCCCTCCTCCCCTCTCCTCTCTTCCCCCCACTGTCATCTCTCATCGTCCCTCCGCTCCCCCCCACATCGCCCCCCTGCCCACACCCCCCACCGCCCTGGCTCCGCCCCTTCACGCCGCCCGGTCGTGTGCGCCCAGCACCCTGCTTTTCGCGCCTGCGCACAGCCACCCTGAACCCTCACGCCGGAGGCTGGCGGAGTGCGGGCTGCAGCACGCGGCGCACGAGGTGGAGCCGCACGAGGTGGAGCCCACGCAGGACGGGGCGGGCGGGGTGCCCAGGCCTCGCCTCCCGCGGTGAGGGGCCCGCCCGGGCAGACTTGCAGCCTCCCCACGAGCACGGGCTGTTCCAAGCGTGGGCTGCGGGGCAGGCGCGACACGGGCGGGGCGCGGCGGGCGGGCGCTGCCCAGGGGGTCCGGGCAGAGGGGCGCCGTCTAGTCCAGGAAGGAGTGTGCTGGACCGGCCCGAGACCTACCTGGCCAAGTCTGGGTGCGCTAAACGCCACTAGACCCAAAGCCTGCCTGGCTCAGACGTTGCTAGATCTAGAATTTGCCACGGTGGGAAGCCTGCTCAGGCTCAACCTTGTGAGGGAAGGGTGTACACGGGCCCCGAACCTGCTCAGGCCCAGCCTTGTGAGGACACAGTGTGCACTGGCCCCGAACCTGCTCAGGCCATCCTTGCGAGGACAGAATGTGCACTGGCCCCAAACTGCTCAGGCCCAGACTTTGCTGGGATAGAGTGCATTGGCCCCAAACCTGTTAGTTCTAGAATCTTGGACAAAATCCCACTTTAGCCTAAATTCTGCTTAGGCTCAACTCCACCTAAGCCCAGGCCAGGTCAACACTGTCCTGACCCTACTGGGCCCAAAGCCTTTAGAGGCCAGACCTGGTTAGACCTTCATCAACCCCAAAGCCTGCTAGGCCCCAACCCCACTGTGCGGACGAAGACCGCTTGCTTCTTTCTCAAAACAGGCCAAGACATCATGGCAGCTACCCAGCCCTCTGTCCCTTCTGAGCAGTTCACCAAAATCAAAGAGCGGGAGTCGATGCTGGAGAAAGGCCTAGAGGAGGAGGAGGAGGAGGAAGATGGAGTGTGCAAAGTGAAGGCTCCTCAGAGCCCTGGGGAGCTGGAGGCCAAGAGTAGTACGTATGGGGCCCCCCAGGCCGGGATCCCAGAAGAAGAGCTGGAGCTGGTGCCTGCCCCGTCGGAGGAGAGCGAGAAGCACATCCTGACCCTGCAGAGGGTGCGCTTCACTTCCAACCAGGCGGAGTTGCAGGACACCGGCTGGCTGAGGGCGCAGCCCCCGGAAGGGGTGCAGGTGACGCTGCAGCAGGCCAGTCCTGGGCTGCCGTCGCTGCTGTGGCTCAGCGAGGGGCCCCAGCAGAGCGTGCAGCCGTGTGTGGCCGTCAGTGTGCAGGGAGATTTGGAGGTGATGCAGTTTCACGTTCTGGAGGAGAATGCGGCCGTGGCCAGTGATGACAGGGAGTTAGTGGTGAGCCTGGCTGAAAACACTGGATTGATTAAGGTACAGCCGGTTTTAACAAACTGATCTCGTATATGAATAATAAAAAAAACCTATTTTTTTAAGTCGGCCTTTGTGCAGTGTTGTATATGGGCAAGTTTCAAATTAAACATGGTAAAGATACTTCCCGGGAAAATTTTTAGAGATCTGATGGTTTTTTTTCAAGCATTGTAAAAGTTACAATAATCGGAATGCTGTAAGATGCATGTGTTTTTTTTAAAAAGGGGGACTCTGTCACCGCCACAGTCCTGATGCTAAGTAATTACAGCTTGAAACATTTTGGTTGCAATGCATAATCTTTAATTTTTGCTTTTTAAAATGTATGGTGTGGTTCATCAAGGCAAAAGCTTAATCAGATCGTAATTAATAGTATATTTGTTGGAATATTTATCTTGGCTAGCTTGAGAAAAGTCCAGAGGAGAACCAGCGTTCGGCCGAAGGAGGATCCGCTGAGAGAACGGAAGAGCAACTGTTTCTTGTGGAAGCGAGGCCCGGAGACGAGGGAAGAGATGAAATTGTCCTGACAATTTCGAATTTAAACATGGAAGTGCAGGAAGATAAATCTGCATCTGCTCCAGCGGATGTTGAAAGCGCCAACTCTACAAAGGACGAGAGCAAGACAAAGGGTAGGCCAGTTCGTCCTGGAGAAGAGACTGTGTACAGCGTTTCTTTGTGCGCAGGCGATGGTCATTGAAGTTTTAAGTGGTTCACTTTTAGTCGCTTTCCAAATGTCAGGATACGGGAGAAATTTTAAACTGATGTTCTGTATGGCAAATCAAATGCAAAAGGGTTTTGCCTTTTGCACATAAACATTTTAAACGAAGAATAAAAATGTTCCCACGAAGCATTGTGCGCATAAATAGAAGCTGAGCCCTGGTCTCTGCTGTCTAGTTTGCAGCCCGAGGGGAGCATTCGTGGGGTGTGGGGGGCGGGGGGCCGGCGGGTAACCACAGGACAGGGTGGAGAGGCCCGGCGGAGGTAAGAGCAGGTGCTGCAGGGCCAGGAGAAGGAGTGGTCCCGCCTTCAGGGGGCAGCGGGTGCTGCCTGCTCAGGGAGGTGATACTTAGGTGAGGCCCAGAAGGACAAGGAAGCCGTTAAGAACGAGGATCCTGACTCCAGGCAGCTGGGAGTGGTCTGCGCCTGTGGCTCCCCAAGTCCCTGCTTCCTGCGTGAGGGCGGACAGCTCTGTGTTGGGAGAAGCGGCCGGTGAGGGGAAGGGGGGCTCAGAGGGGTAGATAGGGCTAGAGTAAAGCCGCATTGAGACTGTGATTGCATCCCAGCACCCCGCAGGATGAATTTGTCCTTCAATGATTTGTTTGGCTTCTTTTTAAAAGAAAATATTAGTTTTTCAGTTATTTAAATGAAGAGATTTCACCCCAAAATCTCAATGTCTAGCTTGTTTTTGAAAAGCTTTACCTTGCAGTACCCAGCACTATCTCCTTCCTCCCGGCAGCAGTGGCTGCAATTGGGAGGTGACTCGGTTCAGCAAGGGAGAGTGTTGTCTGGTCACTCTGCCTCAGCAGCTGCTCCGATTTTCGTCCCCACCAGTGGTGTGCGAAGGTTCCAGCTTCTCCGCATCATCACCAACACTCAGTTTCCATTTTGTTGTTTTTTAACTGCAGCCATCCTAGTGGGTATGAAGAGGTATCTAACTGTGGTTTTCGTTGACATCGAATGACTAATCATGTTGAGTATCTTTTCATGTGATTATTGGCCATTTGTGTGAATTCTCCTTTTGTGTTTCTAGGAATTTTCCATATCATCTAGATCATCTAATTTATTGGCCTATAATTGTTCATAGTATTCCCACATAATCCTTTTTATTTCAGTAAAGTTAATAGAAATGTTCCCGCTTTCCTTCCTGATTTTAGTAATCTGACTATTCTCTTTTTTCCCCTCTGGTCATAAGTCTAGATTAAGGTTTGTCAATGGTGATCTTTTCAAAGAACCAACTTTTGGTTTTGTTGAGTGTTCTCTATTGTTTTTCTATCTGTTTTATCTCCACTCTTATCTTATTATTTTCTTCTTTCTACTAGTTTTGAGTTTAGATTTATCTTTTTCTAGTTCTTCAAGATGTAAAGTTAGGTTATTGATATGAAATATTTCCTTTTTTAATGCATGTATTTCTTTTTTTGTTAATGCAGGTGTTTACAGCTTAAAATTTCTCTCTGAGCACTGCATTAGTTGCATTCTATAAGTTTTGGTTCACTTTCATTCATCTTAGAGTACTTTATAATTTCCCTGTGATTTCTTCTCTGACCCATTGGTCATTTAAGAGTGCATTATTTAACTTTCACGTATTTGTGAATTTTCTAACTTTCCTTCGGTATTAATTTCTAATTTGATTCTGTTTTGGTCAAAGAACATACTTTGTATGATTTCTATCTTTTATTTTTTTTTAAAGGTTTTTATTTTATTTTATTTATTTATTTATTTTTTTGAGACAGAGTCTCACTCTGTTGCCCGGGCTAGAGTGAGTGCCGTGGCGTCAGCCTCGCTCACAGCAACCTCAAACTCCTGGGCTCGAGCAATCCTCCTGCCTCAGCCTCCCAAGTAGCTGGGACTACAGGGATGCGCCACCATGCCCGGCTCATTTTTTCTATATATTTTTAGTTGGCCAATTAATTTCTTTCTATTTATAGTAGAGACGGAGTCTCGCTCTTGCTGAGGCTGGTTTCGAACTCCTGAGCTCGAGCGATCCGCCCGCCTTGGCCTCCCAGAGAGCTAGGATTACAGGCGTGAGCCACCGTGCCCGGCCCATTTCTATCTTTTTAAATTTATGGAGACATGTTTGTTTCAAATGTGTGTGGCCAAACATCTGGTCTGTCCTGGAGAATCTTCCACATGTACCTGAGAAGAATCTATATTCTGCTGTTATGGGGTGGAATATTCTATAGATGTCTATTTTGTCTGCTTGGTTTATAGGGTTAAGTTTTTTGTTTCCTCACTGATCTGTCTCCTTGTTCTGTCCATTGTTTAAAGTCTTTATTATTGAACTGTCTGTTTCTACCTTCAATTTTGTCAGTTTTTGCTCCAGGTATTTTGGGGCTCTGTTATTAGGTGCATGTATGTTTATAATTGTTATATCTCTATGATGCTACACTTGATCTTAGCCAAAAGGCCGAGAAGCGATATATCTTTATGATGGATTGAACCTTTTATCATTATATAGTGTCATTTTTGTCTCATAACAAGTTTTGTCTTAAAGTCTGTATTTTCTCATATTTGTATAGCTACCTCAGCTCTCTTTTGGTTAGTGTTTGTGTGGAATATTCTTTCCCTCCTTTTACTTTCAGCCTATTTGTATCTTTGAGTCTAAAATGAATCTCATATAGAAGGGAAATGGTTGCATCATGTTTGTTATTCTTTCTGCCAATCTGTTTTTTAATTGGAAAGTTTGATCTCCTTACTGATAAAGAAGGACTTCTGCATTTTTCTATTTGTTTTTTTTAAATGTCGAATCTTTTGATTCCTCAGTTCTCCCATTGCCGCTTGCTTTTGTGTTGAAGAGTTGTTGTCTAGTGTATAATTTTAATTCTTTTGTCATATATTTCACTATTTTTGAGTTATTTTCTTCGGTTGCCCTTGAGGATCACATTTAACATCTCAATTTATAACAGTCTAGTTCACATTAATGCCAACTTAATTTCAATAGCATATTTAAAAAAACTTTGTTCCTATATAGTTCCATTCCCCACCCCACTTTCTCTTGTTATTGTCACAGAGTGTATCTTTATACATTATGTGCCCATCAACATAGATTTATAATTACTACTTTATGATGTCGTCTTTTAAGTTAGATAGAAAAAAAGGAGTTATAAGCAAAAAAAAAATACACAAACGTTATCTTTTATATTACCTATGTTGGCACTTTTATCAGTATTCTTTTTATTTCTTCGTATGGAGCAGAGTCACTGTCTACTGTCCTTTCATTTCAGCCTGCATGAGCCTCTAGCATTTTTGCAGGACAGGTCTCCCAGGGACAGACTCACTCAGTTTTTATTTTTCTGGGAATGTCTTAATTTCATCTTCACTTTTGAAGGATGGTCTTGCCAGCTATGGAGAGCTCGTTTGACAGGGTTGTCTCTGTCTTTCAGCACTTGGAGTATGTCATTCCCCTGCCTTCCGACCTCCGAGGTTCCTGATGATGCGCGAGCTGCTAATCTCTCTGGCGCCCCGTGCACAGGACAAGTGGCTTCTGTCTTGCTGCTGTCAACATTTTTTCCTTTGTCTTTCAACAGTGTGGTTATGATGTGTCTTGACGTGGCTCTCCTTGAGTTTGTCCTACTTTAAGTTCCTTAAGTTTTTTGGGAAATTTTTGGCAACTATTTCTTCAAATATCCTTTCTTCTCCCCACCCCCTTTCTGCATCTCAGGTCTCTTAGCTGCTGCTCATCTTTCTTTAGCCTTTTTTTTTCTCTTCTTCAAACTGAATACTCTCAGTTGACCTTTCTTCAAGGTCACTGATGATTCTTTCTGCTCAGATCTGTGGAGCCTCTCCGGTGAATTGCTTATTTTAGTTATTATACTTTTCAATTCCAAAATTTCTAATTTTTTTAAATAAATTATATCTGTTGATACTCTCAATTTGACGAGACTTAATTTTCATGGTTTTTTGTAGTCCTTCAGACTCAGTTTTCTTCAGGCCTTTGAGCATATTGTAATTAGTTGGTTTAAAGTAGGTCTAATGACTGGCCTCTCTCAGGGACAGTTTCTGTTCATTGTTTTTTCTCTGGGTGGGCTCCCATATTTTCTTGTTTTCTTTGCATGCCTTGTAATATTTTGCTGAAAACTGGACATTTTGACCATTATAACGTGGAAACTCTGTAACTCAGACTCTTCCCCTGCCCAGGGTTGCTTGCTGTCTGTGTTGTTGGTCACTTTTCCTAGCTAACTTTGCAGCATCTGAATGCTTCTTGTGGCCACCGAAGTCTCTGCTGATGATCGGACAAAGGGTTTCTTAAACACCTGAACCAGGAAAAAAGTCTCCCAGTCTTTGCCGAGCGCGCTGCATGTGGGGCTGCCTTCCCACATTCGCACAGACGGTTTGCGACTCCGCCTTAGCCTTCGCCTCCTGATTCCTCAGAGTCAGCAAGAAGTGAGAGCTCGGGGCCCCCTCACGTTGCTCCCCGACGTAGGCAGGCATGTGGCGTCTATTAATATATCCCCCGGGATGTGTTGGAGCTTGTCAAAGCCCTTATTCCCAAAGCACCTCATTCCTCACCCTTTCCTCCTGAGGTGTCTGTTTAGTCTATTGTTTGTCTTAACAATTATCCATTGCTTATAAATGTTTCCAACAAACGGCCCCCTCTCGCCTCATTCTGGGTGGCTCTTTTAGCCCTGAGCGAGTTCCAAGTTAGGCAGGACAAGGGCAAGCCTTTTGATGTGGCCTTCCAGGGAGCCCCTGGCACGTCAAAACAGAAAGCTGTAATTTTTGTGAACGAGGTTCATTCTCCCCTCTCTGGTACTGATGCTGGGCATTCCGACGGTTATTTGCAAGGCTTTGCTGAGCTAGGGAGCAGGGCATGGGACCAGAAGAAGCTAAAACTCCACCAAACTCTTTCATTTTCCTAAGAATCACCCAGGTGTTCTCTATTACACGTTCCTCTGGTCCCTGCAAGTGATTGATTAGTCCCCAGTGCCCTGAAAAAGCTGCTTCCGATCGCTTTTGCCCATGTTCTCATTGCCTTTATGGAGGGCCGGGCTTTTGGAGTTCCTTCCTCCCTCTGCACTGACAACACAGCTGTGTTCTGTTTTGAATAATTCCAACACCTGAAGTTCGTGTAGGTCTGAGCTTCTGTTTGTTTTTCTCACGGCCCTTGCTTTGGCATCTTGTTTATTCACTAAGAGCTGATTTTTTTTTTAAGTGTTATCTCTGGGAATTCTTTGAAGCCTGGCGTGGAGGGTGGGTTCTTGGAGGGATGGAATATGTTAATTTCTGCCAGGCAGGGATGGTCAGAATCATCTTAAGCCGGATCCCCACCACCGCCAGGGACATTATGAGGGCCACCCAGGAAATGTCCCCTGGGGCTGCGTTCCTGCCGTGGAGCCACCTTCTTAGGGGAGAATTTTTTCAACTCTCCCTCTGTGCTAGATCAGGACCGTCCCGTAGAACTTACCGTGAGGATGGGAATGTTCTCTCTCCGCACTGCAGTATGGCAGCCACCATGTGGCTGTTGAACTGTGGCTTACAGCAGAGGGACTAGACTTTTAATTTTATTTAAGTTTAATCATTTTAAATACAAATTTAAATAGTCACATGTGGCTAGTGGCTGTGGTCTGAGACTGCACCATTTAGACAGTTTTTCTCAGGTTTTCTTGCAGCCCCCAGGCTGGGGTGGAGGAAGCAGAGATGGGGTAGATTATCTCTAGTTCACGCTCTGGGAGTGCGTCCCTTCAGCTCCCCGTCTTCCTGGGAGAATATCTTCTTGGGCTTCTCCCTTGGGGCAGGCACTGAGGCTCGTCTCGTCCCCGTCAATCTGCAAGGAGGCATTCTGATTTTGTGACAGTGACAATGCATCACTCGTCCGCTGCCGGGAACGCGGGGTCCCGAGTTGTTTAGATCACCTTGTGAACATCCAAGCCGCGTGCTATCGTCGAGATGCGCATTGGGCAACAAGAGGCTGTGCTAAGTTAGTTTCATGTGTTTCGATGGAATCTGAACCTCTCAAGAAAGATGTTTACAAACACACAAACTCCGTGTCTTCTTCCCGTAGGAGCAAAGCAGACCTTCCGCTGCGACACCTGCGTGTTCACCTCTTCGAGAGTGTCGAGCTTCAACCGCCACATGAAGACGCACACGAGCGAGAAGCCGCACCTGTGCCACCTCTGCCTGAAAACCTTCCGCACCGTCACCCTGCTGCGGAACCACCTCAACACCCACACAGGTAGGACAGCCGGGAAGGCCGTCTCCCCCGCCAGTCAAGGCTCGGGTAGGAGAGCGGGTCGGCCCATCCCTGCCTTAGAGCCGCGTGGCGGTTTATACTTCAGTCTCTCTTCTGCTCTTGAACTTCCACTGAACATCCCGGACGCTGCAGAGACGTCTCCTCTCACGCGCATCTGTGGTATTTGCAGTTTCAAGAGCCTTTTCTTGATTTTTAAAGCGTTTGGAGACTGAGTGTGTAATTTAAAAGTTATCGATTCCTCGGAAATTTTGTGGCTACATCTCGTTTTAAAACTACGAACTATGTGACTTTACAGGAACCAGGCCCCATAAGTGCGGCGACTGCGACATGGCCTTTGTCACCGGCGGAGAACTCGTCCGACACAGGCGCTACAAACATACTCACGAGAAGCCCTTTAAATGTTCCGTGTGCAAGTACGCTAGCGTGGAAGTAAGTGCAGTCTTGTATTCGAGGCCTCGTGGAGTCTAAGTAGAAGTTGCTGTGAACACTGTGTCGGGTGCAACTGCAGTAGAATCTGTTGCAGATGCGTTTTCCTGACGATACGAGTCACATAAATTTACACAGGAAATAACATGCCCTCTGTTTTCTAAAGTTAAAATAGCAAATTGGATTTCTTTTGTTCTTTGACTACTAATTGGTGAACATAACATATAAAGGCGTACAAAACCGTAACTAAAATTACTTGTGGTCAAGAAGTAATTTTTTTAAAAATTTGCTAAAAAGCTCTATCTCTTATTTTATGTGACACTCGGTGCCACAGAACCAAAATGTATTTGCTGCGACACGGAACGCAGACCCAGTCTGAATTTTTGCTGATGTCTTTAAGGCCACTTCAGTGCCACTTGGTCAGATACAAAGCAACTTGCTTGAAGATTTCAGCATAGCCATTTCTGCTGTTACGTACAGAGAGAACTCCCCCCGTTTCAAACTTCCTGCATCCTGGTCGTTCCAACTAGGTTGTTTATTTGTACCTTGTCACAGGTTTAGCAATACCCTCAGTGAAACACAGGCAGACACTGCATTAAACTTTTCAAAGCCAGTTTCCTACCAGTTAATTTTTGAGGGTTCTTGTGTGCGTGGGGAAGCGTGCTGGGTCACGGTCCGGAGCCCAGTGGGGCAGGACAAACAATACACTCGAGTGGAACTAAGTTAAAGGGAAGAGCTAAAGGTTAGCCGTCATAGTGATGCAACCGGGTTTCATAAATTAGCAGATTTCACAAACAGGGTCAGAATTTGATTCCAAGAATTTTTTTTCTGCTATTACTATTTTTAAAAAAACTATTTCTCATCTGAGTGAAAGGTTGTGATTGTAAATTGTGAGAATTTAAAGTGAAGGTCCCAGAGAAAAGCCACCTGAGAATTCTAACCCTGGAATGGACGTTTTGTCCCTGTCCTTCCAGTTCTCAGTGTGAGCTTCCTTCCGGGGCCCCAGAACCGGCGCCCAGCGCGGGCCGCGCACGCAGCCTGGGCTTGGGGTGGAAGGGCCGCCTTGGCACAGGGGCTGCCGCGGCCCCCACTCGCGGTTTCCACGTCTCGCCGGCGGGAACGCGTGGGAGCTCTGGAACAGACTCCCGGCTTCTGAAAGCTTTTGAAATGCTCTTGTCCTCCCATCCCGCCTTTAACAGCCACCAGCACTGGTTTTATTCATGGCCGCCTTTTGTCCTTCTCGCCACTCACCCTACTCAAACCTCCCATGCTGTGATCTTAAAAATTCTATACTCTGGTTTCTCTTCAGATCGTATAAATCTTTCGCCTTTTAAAAATTCTCTTTGTTTTGCTTCCCGGTACACTTGAAGACATTTGAGCTAAATTTTTCAGTTTGGATCTTGTTTTCCACTCTAAGCCGCCTTTTGTTCTTGAATGTTCTTAAGGCTTTTGTGTGCCCGTCACTTACCGGGGAGGCAGCTCTGTGGGGTCACAAGCAGCACCAATGTGGGCTTTGTAACTCGCGTCGTCCCTGTGTGGCTGACGCCCTCTGTTAACTGATGCGCGCAGATAAGGACCTGCCAGGAGCGAGTTCAGCATAAGAATAGTCTAGAAGACAGCAGAACAGTCAGGCAAAGGGAGATCTGATGGGAGGTATTATGTTGTTTGCTATTTAACTAATTGCCTGGGATACACAGTGAATCGAATTAGAATTTATTTTCTTCTGCTTAAAACTTACTTCTTATGAAGGAACTGCGTTATGACACATGGCACCTGCGCCTCCTGGCAAGGGGGGCCTCCCCGCCCACGTGCCATCACGCTGGGGCCAGGCAGGGTCGGGTCCCCGGGGCTCGTCACTGTGAAGTGTGTGGACATCCCTCCTTAAGGAGCTGAGGTTTCGAGTTTTTACTTAATATGAAAAAGAAATTGTTCTGGCCTTTGGGCTTCGACAGTGTGATCTAGATTTTGCCGCCGTTGAGCGTATGTTGCCGTAGACGTGAGAACGAAACCCCGGATGGCCTCGAGCAGCCGCGTTTGGGCCTTCCCTCTGTAGAGTTAAGTCGCAAGTGAAAGTCTCTCGGAACTGCCTCCATCATCCCTAAAGGGGCTCGTACACACACGTCAGATGAAAAAGAAAAAAATCGCCCACGTCAGAATATAAAAAGAAATGACTTTTTCATGGTTTTGCATTAGCGAAATACGCGCTGGTGCGCGGATGTCCAGATCTGATTAATTTAAATCTCGTTTATGATGCTGATTAATGGGAGGCTCCGGAACTCCCGAGTCCCTCCCGCAGCGATGACCTCTCGCTCCGTGTTTCAGGCGAGTAAGCTGAAGCGCCACGTGCGCTCCCACACCGGGGAGCGGCCCTTCCAGTGCGCCCTGTGCAGCTACGCCAGCAAGGACACCTACAAGCTCAAGCGCCACATGCGGACGCACTCAGGTAAAGGTGTCTGTGCGTGGCCTCCTACGTGGACTTGCGTCCTCCGAAGTGTCTGAGCTTTTAAAAATTTCTCTTCAGGGGCAACGTCCAAGTTCCAGCGGAAAAGTCCGTTTTTGCATTCCTTTTTAACTTGGAGGTTTTGATCTGTACCTTTGCGTTTGCCTGGCATTAGGGGAGACCCCATAGACGCTGTGCTAGGCAGAGCACCCTAAGGTGTTTGCTCCCGGTGGTTTCCCAGGTATTTAAAAGTCAGCTCCGTAACTCATTCCTCGGCTTTGAAGCAAAACATAAAACAAGGCGTGCTGGCTTCAGATCTGATGTACTTTACGTTTTGTTAGATAAAGGGTATGTCCTCGCCCTTGGCGTAAGCTGCCTGGGCTCGATTTAGGAGTCTCGCGCTAATTAGGGGTCAAACCTGTGAGAGGGGAGGGGAAGGGAGCCCTGGGAGCAGAAGAAAGGCTTTCAGCACCAGATGTCCTCTGGCAAGGATCAGGGCTTGAGGGGGGGAGCCGCTCCCCGGGGTTCATTTTGTCACCTGCATCACAGGTGAGAAGCCCTACGAGTGCCACGTCTGCCATGCCCGATTCACCCAGAGCGGGACCATGAAAATACACGTTCTGCAGAAGCACAGCGAGAACGTCCCCAAGTACGAGTGTCCCCACTGTGCCACCATCATTGCAAGGAAGAGCGACCTGCGTGAGTGTCTGGTTTCATGTTTCTTTACTGCAGAGTTTGCTGGTTCTTTGGAGCTCAGTCCTGGCCTCACTGCTGGGGACATGGGCCCAGGATGCGTTTTCTTCCGCAGTCCTGTGGCGCCATCTGGTGGCAGCGCCGCAGAAGTGCAGCTCCACGGCACGTTCTCAGAGTCTGGGCCCCGGCCTGTTCCGTACACACGTGATAAGATCTTTCACGGATACCATTTTATTTCATACTGGGCCTGTCTTTACAGATGGGGCCCTGGGGCTCAGGGACAGAGTGAACTGCCCAAGAATCCCATGACCAGGGGTGCTAGGAGGCAGCCTGGTTATAGGTTCTGCCCTATTACTGTTCTCTGCAGTGGTACTCACTAGCTTTTCCTAAACGCTTGCCTGAAGTCCTGGGAGCCAAAGCTACAAAAGGAAGAATCCAGACATAGATCTCCCTGTAAGGAACTTACTTCAGTGAAGTAAGATGGTAGCAGACCCCTGGGAGTGGGTGGGGGGGCTCAGCCCCAGCGGCTCCAAGGGCCAGACTTAGGTGCTGGGATTTGCCTGCCCGCAGGGAACCCGCCAGGGTTTACCAGTGGGGACGGTAAGAGTGAGTGGACCCGCCCCCCTTCTTTGATTCAGGATCCGGGGCCTCCCTTTTTCCGTGATCTTACTTCTCTTTCCAAAATATATAACACTGTGATACTCAAAATCCATTTGCAAAAGTAAAAATTTACCAGTTTGCCCAGAGACATTCTGGAGAGGAACTGTTTTGAAAACATTGCCGAAAGGCATTTAACCAAGTCTTAACTTTTATTTTTCATCTGGAACATTCTGTCAGTGTTGCTATAGAGGCCAGCGCACCGCAAAACACAGCCCAGTGGGACTTGGGAGGGCACAGGGACCACACGCCAGTTGCCAAGAAAGGATACAAGACACTTTAGACACCCTGGCAAAGCCACAGAGTTTATCCTGTGCCAGCAGGTGACACACTCCGGACATCCCTGCGAGACGCTCTGTCACCACACTGACCGGAGAAATCGTGCTCTTTAAACGTCCCAGTCAGCAGATCCAGGGTCCCCCCATCATGCGGCCGTCGGGTTTTGGTTCTTACACTAAGTGTCACAAAACCAGCAGAGGCCTTGACAAACAAAAATTATCCTAGAGCATCCCGGTCGGAACTTACCTCACGCCCCAGGTCAGCTTCGACTTACGTAAAACAGGTCTTTGACTTGTAACAGAACATGCGGAATTTTTTTTCTTAAGGTAAAATATAGAGGTTATATCTTTTTATGTGAAAGCACCTTAACCACTTCGGTGCGGCACTCACCGGCCGCGAACCCTCGCCCGCAGCCGGCACTCGCAGTCCGCACGGCAGTGTGTGCTGTGCATTGACGACGACTCCGTTTTGCTCTTGTGTGATGAGGAAAGCTTTAATGCACTGAAAGCTTGTTGTACTGTACAGGCAGCTTTACTTGTCATGTAAATCAGAATAGGTAACATATACATATATGTTTCCATTACGTTATTTTTAAATGTTCACAATTTTATTTTGATAAATGAAAAATTAGAAAAGTCATATCACGGCTGTCAGCTAAAGTCGCTGTGCGCGGTCATCTGTGGCTGCCGACTATAGTCACGCTGGTACCGAAGTGGTTAACACCCTGAAATCTTCCTACCCTGATAATAAGATCCTCACAGTGCCTTGTTAAACATACCGGCTCCAATACGACCTACCTTACGTGACATTTAACTCTATGTTGAAAGGCCGTTAAGACGACGTTGCAGTGTTCTGTTCCCTTAGAGCAGTGGTCCTCATGGGGGTGGTTTTGCCCCCAGGAGACACGGGGCGCTATCTGGAGGTGGTCTGGTTTTCACGGCTGGAGAGGAAGATGCTACTGGCGTCCGGTAGACAGAGAACAGGGGTCCGCTACACACCTTCCTTGCACAGGCCGGGCCGCCCCTCCCGCCCAGGAAGGAACAGCAGGGGGCGGGGAGCCCCAGATGTTAGTAGGGCCAAGGCCGAGAAACCCCGCTTTAGACGACAGGAGAGCAGGCCTAACGGGAAATAGTGCTCTCGAACTACCTGACGCTCTGCAACCGTCTTAGGCGTCCACCTGCGCAACTTGCACACGTACAAAGCTGCAGAGATGAAATGCCGCTACTGTTCTTCTGCCTTCCACGAGCGCCACGCCCTCATCCAGCACCAGAAGACGCACAAGAACGAGAAGAGGTTCAAGTGCGAACACTGCGACTACGCCTGCAAGCAGGTACGTGTGCGCGTCGACTTGGGGACAGTGGGACATGGGAGAAGGGAGGGTTCGCGTGGGGTTCTCTCTTTGAAAACAGTGGGGAAAGTCGTGTTTTATTATAATAGCCTGTTCAGAATAAGTTTGAAGTGACCGTTCTTAACGTGTATTCGTAGACCGGCAGAGCTCCTTGTAGCCAGTTGGGGGCCCACAAGATTCAAACCGTTGTCTTAAATGCCAAGATGTCATCTGCCCTTTTCCTCCGTTGTCACCACAGCAGTGGTGACACGCCTTAGCCCAGGTCAGAGCCATGAGTGACACCCGCAGGACGGGCCGTGGCTGTGTTCTTCACCTTCGCGCCCTGGCGGCAGAAAGAAAGGGCAGTTGCACTTAAGAATGTCCTTGACGAAGCAGTAAAAGTTGTTCGCTTTATTAAACCTCGACCCCGAATGCTTTCTTTTTGATGTTCTGTGTGATGAGATGGGAAGTTGTCGTAAGCGTGTCCTCCGTCCTCCGAGGCCGGGCGGTGTCTGGAGGAGAAGCGGCTCCCGGGCTGCTTGAGTCGCCAGCCCAACTAGCCGCTCAGCGCAGAACCCCGTTTTCACGCGAGAGAACACGTGGCAGACACACTCTGCTTATTCGGTTACTGGGCGCTGGTGGACTTTTCCTTGGAAATGAACGACAGCAGCCTGTCCCTTCCCGGAAAAGATGTGAGAGGGACTAGGAATGCAATTTCACTGTTGAAGAGAAAATCAGAATTAGAATTTTGAAAAATTTATATTAGAATTTTGAAAAATTTATATTCACTCCTGTGAGCTTTACAGCTTTCTAATATTTAAGGCTTTTCTAAGATTGGAATTATTTTAAGAAAGCAATTTTTTATAGTGTATAATGAAATATGTCAGTATTTAAAGATCTCCATGATTCAGTAAACTTGATACTTTCCAGATGCCGAATCCATGATGTTGCAGAATCACGTGTGGGTAACAGATTCATTCAAAGTAAAGCATAGACCAGTGGATTTTAGCTAAACAGAGGACACCAAAGTTCACTGGTAGCATTTCACATCCCACATTGCAACCAACCTTTAAGAAATTACCACTCACTGAGTTTTGGGGTAATAGCAAAGAAGATTGTGCACAATTATTTGAAAAAGCTATTAAAATTCTGTTCCCTTTTTCAACTACATGTCTGTGAGGCCAGTTTTCTTTCTTATACCCCAGAATACTGAGGGGAGGGCAGAGATGGGATTCCACCTGAATTCTTTTAATAGGGTTGTCGGCCTTAGCAAATAAAACCACAGGACACCCAGTGAAATTTGAATTCCAGATAAACAACGAATAGTTTTGTATATGAGTATGTCCCAGACATTGCAGTCTGTGTTTTAACTGGCAACCTTATTTATTAAGCCAGATATTAGTGGTTTTTTTTGGGGGGGGGTTGGAAAATAGATAGCATATTTTTGCAGAAATACATTAACATGTAGTTAATTGTTTTTTTAAACTAATATTTTAAAAAATATTTTTAAATGTCTCAGTTTTGATTTTAATACAGTAAATACTAACACATATCACCCACGTAAACAAAAGCTCTTTGGAGGCTACAGTGATTTTTAAGAGTCTAACAGGTCCTGAGACCAGAGCGTTGAAAACCAGACCCCTGCTTTTATATCAAGATCTGTTATTATACTATTGGAAAATAGAAGGAAAAACATTTAGGTATTTAACATACTTCCCACCCCACATGTCTGGTGGATTTAAACTCTAACATTAGATTTTTAAGCATGCAGGTTCTAAGTACCTTTCATAAACTCAGGTAATTGCAAATAATTAAATAGAAATAGGACTTCAAATACGTGACCCCTTTCAGAGAGGAAAAATGATCCTGGTCTCTCTCCGCAAGGATGTGTTACCACGTGCCCCATGGGGCCGGAGAACCAGCAAAGAATTAATTAATTGCAAGAACTTGCAGACTTTATGGGACTGCGCACACATTTATTTCACAGACGGTCGTGCGCTAAGAGACTGAGTGGTGCTTTGTTGAGAAAGTGTTTGCAGTGATTTTCCTTAATAGTGTGGACTCATCTTTGGAGAGGAAAAGTATTGTACAGTAAATAGTGTCTGACACTAAAAAAAATCCTCCAAATAGATAAGCTGTTTTCTTCCCCTTCCCTCTTAGGAGCGACACATGATCGTCCACGTCCGGACCCACACCGGGGAGAAGCCGTTCACCTGCCTTTCCTGCAACAAATGTTTCCGGCAGAAGCAACTTCTAAACGTCCACTTCAAGAGATACCACGATCCGACCTTCGTCCCGGCTGTTTACGAATGCCCCAAGTGCGGCAAAGGTTTTTCCCGCTGGGTAAGCTTAGTCAAGGCGCCGCGAATCCTCTGTGGAGACACCCCTCTATCGCAGAAGGGCGGTGTCACCCTGGGAGAGTTTAAACCTGATCGTAGAAACCTGCCAGGGCTTACGGTAGCCCCTGCCATGCCTTAGGAAAGCGGTTACTACTTTTTGGAGTCACAGAGTTCTTGAAGAATCTTATGAACGTGTGGTCTCCCCTCCCCGTAAGAAAGGACAGTCGTACACACAGAATCTGGCAAATAGTGTTAGGGAGTTCTCAGACTCCCTAGAGAGCCCCAGCTTTCCTTGTAATGTGTTAAAATTCTTCCTGGGAACTAGATTTAGGCTACGCCACAGAGAGAACGCAATTTTCAAGCATTTCTTAGACGTTCTCCGACTAGTGCTCTTGGTACTGTGTTAAGCAGTAGACGTACTCTTTGGTTTTATTCTTTTTTAAGGTGTTGTATGAGTTTTCTATTTCTGCATAGCAAATTACCTCGAAACTTAGTAGTGGCTTAAAGCAACAAATGCTTTGCATCTCACCCTTTCTGTGGGTCAGGAATTTGGAAGAGGCGCGGGTGTGTGGTTCTTCCTGGCTCGAGGTTGCAGTCACAGTGTCATCTGGAGCCGCATCTCCCAGAGCAGGGGTCCGCAAGCTTTTGACACAGGGGGCCAGTTCACTGTCCCTCAGACCGTTGGAGGGCCGGACTATAGTTTAAAAAAAAAAAACTATGAACAAATTCCTATGCACGCTGCACATATCTTATTTTGAAGTAAAAAAACAAAACGGGCAGAAACACCCAGCGGGCCGGATAAATGTCCTCGGCGGGCCGCAGTTTGAGGACCCCTGTTCCAAAGGCTGGACTGGGGCAGGAGGATCCGCTTCCAAGATGGGTGCCCCACGTGGCTGTCGGCGCGATGACACTTCCGTTCCTTGCCGCTTGGGCCCCTCCACAGGGCTGCTTGAGTGTCTCGTGACCCAGAGAAAGAAAGAACAGGAAGGAGGCCACAGTACCCTCTGCAGTCTGGTCTTAAAAGTGGTATCACATTATTTCTCTTCACTGGAAATGAATCCCTAAGTCCAGCCTACGCACAAAGGGTGGGAAATGAAGTCCCTTTTGAAAGGAATAGTGGCAAAGAATTTGTGGACATTTTAACACCTCCGCAGATGGCTGGCTAGACCCCTGCACAGTGCCTGCTCCAGCCCGCCTTTATATTTGAATTTTCTGAAGTTCACTATTTTTGTGGGGCAAAATTTTATCTTTTCTCTTAAAAGAAAATGGTAGAGTAGTTGTGTTTTTGTGAGTAGCATAGTGTGATCGTTCTGGAATGTTAATCTCGTTAGTTCAAAATTTCAAGTAAAAGCGGCGGCAGCGCTCCCAAAACAGTGTCGCTCACATTGTGTTACAATTGAAAAGAGCTAAAATTAAAGAGTGGAGTTCTAAAGCGTAGAAACTGCCCTTTGGTGTGAGAAATCAGAATGCAGAGAAAAGAACGAGTCAGCCTCACGCAGCCCCGCAGAACATGAAGTCAGAAGTTTTGAAACTTTCTTTCTGTTCAAGAAAGCAAGCATATTTGGACTGGTGTCTAGAATATAAAGAACTCCTACAACTCAATAACGGACAATACCTAATTTAAGACAGACAACGTATCTAAATAGACGTTTCTCCAAAGAAGATGTACAAACCGCCACCGAGCACACGGCGGACCCAGCTCCCGCGATCGCCAAGGAAGCCCACGTGGCTGGGCCCATCTGTTGGGACGGCCACAGTCAAAACGACAATAACAAGTGTGGGCAAAGACGTGGAGAAATTGGAGTCCTCGTACATTGCTGGTGGGTTTGTAACATGGTGATGTCACCTTGGAAAACAGTCTGGAAGTTTCTCAGAAAGTTCAACATAGTGTTATCATACAACCCAGCAATTCCACTCCTAGATATATATCCAAAAGAAATGAAAACACAGAGACCGGGTGCGGTGGCTCACACCTGTAATCCTAGCACTCTGGGAGGCCGAGGCGGGAGGATCACTTCAGCTCAGGAGTTTGAGACCAGCCTGAGCAAAAGTGAGACTTTGTCTCTACTAAAAACAGAAAAGTTAGCCGGGCGTGGTAGTGTGCGCCTATAGTCCCAGCTACTCGGGAGGTTGTGGCAGGAGGATCCGGTGAGCCCAGGAGTTGGAGGTTGCTGTGAGCTAGGCTGACGCCACAGCACTCTAACCCGGGCAACAGAGTGAGACTCTGTCTCAAAAAACAAAAAAAGAAATGAAAACATAGGTGTTCACAAAAGCTTGCACACAAATGTTCGTAGCAGCAGCGTTCATAATAGCCAAAAAGTGGAAACTACCCATATGTCCACCACTGATGAAGGCATAAACAAAACATGGTCTGTCCACAGCATAGAATGCTGTTCAGCCGTAAAAGGGAACAAACTCCTGATTCGTGTTGCAGCCAGACACGGAAGGCCACACAGTGTATGACCCTGTGTGCGTGAAATGTTCAAAACAGGCAAATCCATAAAGACAGAAAGTAGATCAGTGGTGGCCAGGATGGCAGAGGGAAGGGAGAGCAGAGAATGGCTGCTAATAGGGACAGGGTTTCTTTTGGGGGTGACAAAATGTTCTAAAATTGATAGTGGCAAAATGGTTGCACAACTCTGTGAATAAACTAAAAAACACTAAATTATACACTTTAAATGGACAGCTTGTTAGGTTAGTGCAAAAGTAATTGCGGTTTTGGACAGTGACTATTAAATCATCAAAACTAGGCCCAAATACATCTTTATTAATCAGAATAGGAACCGTTACAGTCAACACATTTTTGCCAACGAGAAATGAGTTTGTTTATTCCTGTAGTATAAAAATCCGTGCTTTGGGATTCCATGAACTCTTGTAAAGCATTTTCTGCATCCTGCTGGTTGTGGAAGCATTTTCCCTGCAGAAAGTTGCAGAGATGCTTGAAGAAGTGGCGGTCCGGTGGCGAGAGGCCAGGTGAATGTGGCGGTTGAGGCAAAAAACTCTGTAGCCCAATTCGTTCAACTTTTGAAGCGTCAGTTGTGCAACGTGCAGTGGGACGTTGTCGTGGAGGAGAACTGGGCCCTTTCTGTTGACCGGTGCCGGCCGTGGGCGTTGCAATTTTCGGTGCATCTCATGAATTTGCCGAGCAGACTTCTCAGATGTGACAGTTTCGCTGGGATTCAGAAAGCTGTAGTGGATCGGACCACCAGACAGTGACCATGACCTTTTTATGGTGCACATTTGGCTTTAGGACGTGCTTTGGAGCTTTTTCTCAGTCTAACCACTGTGAGGTCATTGCCAGTTGTATAAATCCGTTTTTCGGATTTATACGCATGTATGAGTTTATACGCATTTATATGCATTTCGCATGTCACAGTCCAATCAAGAAATGGTTCCCTGTTGCCTACAAGAAGAGGAGATGACACTTCAAGATGATGATTTTTTTGGTTTGCGGTCAGCTCATGAGGCACTAAAGTGTAGAAACCCTTTCCTGTTTGCTTCAAACGCCGAACGACCATAGAATGGTCGCTGTTGACTTCTTCGGCAACCTCTCCTGTAGCTGTAAGACGATCAGCTTCGATGATGGCTCTCAGTTGGTCGTCGTCAACTTCCGATGGCCGGCCACTGCGCTCCGCATCTTCAAGGCTCTCGTCTCCTTTGCAAAACTTCTTGAACCACCACTGCACTGTCTGTTCGTTAGCAGTTCCTGGGCCACATGCGTTGTTGATGTTGCCAGCTGTCTCCGCTGCTTTACGACCCATTTTGAACTCGAAGAAGAAAATCACTTGAATTTGCTTTTTGTCTAACATCATTTCCACAGCCTAAAATAAATAGAAAGTAAACAAACAGCAAGTAATGTCATTAGCCAAAAAAACGTAAAGCAAGAAATGTGCATTAAAATGATGTCTAACATAAACACATTTAAGAATATATTCCAGTATCTGATGGCAAATTTCAACAATGCTAAAACCGTAGTCACTTTTGCACCAAGCTAATATATGGTATGTGAATTATATCTCAGTAAAGCTGTTAAAAATAAAGCACATCTAGGGGTGCTTGAATCCAATTTAATTTTTAAAAAGTCAATTATTCACAGCTTCCTTAGCACACAGAATCACGGTTTCTCTCTGTAGCAGAGTGCCACCTACCATCCCGGACCGGACCCTGCCTCTCCGGGGAGGACCCTTGCTCTGGGTTTGGAATGTGGGCTCCTGCTCTCTCGAGAAACAGTTTTCTAACACAGATGTTTGTCCTATTTGTTTGCCCTCTGAGTCCAGAATAGCTTAAATGTCATGTTGGTTTACTCGGATCTTCATCCAATAAAGGCTGGACACGTTGTTGTTTTATTAATACGAAACTGACATCGGGAGTTCCTAACCCGGAGCTTCCTGGTTGTAGGCAGACTGTGTGTCTGCTGGGGAAGGAGCCATCGTGTTTGTCATATTCTCGAAGGAACCCTTGAGCCCCCAAAGGCTTGGTGTATACACGGCCATTCTGTGCGCCAGGGGTTGGCAGACCGTTTCTGCAAAGAGCCCAGAAGTAAATGTTTTCAGCTTCCCAGACCACGGTTTCTACCACAACTAATTAAATCTGCCATCGTACCCCAAAGCAGCCCTGGACGGACAGTTTGCAAGTGAATAGATGGGGCTGTGTTACAGAAACAGTCGGCAGCCTGGATTGGAACCCCGGCCGTGGTTTGCCACCTCTTGTGTATAAGCATAAAATGGAAGAAGTGTAATAACCTTACATGTAAATTCCTCCTTCTTCGGCCCACAGACCAGGACAGGCCTGTTAAGCACAGTGCAAACGTCCAACGGGAAGGAGGTGGGACGTTTCACATCGTCAGCAAATGCAAAGCCGCCTTACCAGGCTTTGACTTTTGCACGTGAACTTCTCAAGTAGTGAACACTTTCTAACTTAAGTTATCCCGAATGTTCATCACATGAGACTGTGTCACTAATAGGCTCGACGAGGAAACTTTGACTTGTGATCCTGAATGTTGTGTACAGTTTAATAACTGCCACCTGTGACCTCTGCCCAGTCGCTTCGGGAGAGAAGCTGGCGGGGGAGGAAAACCTTTGGGATGTGTTGTCCATCGTCGTAAAGTGGACTGATGGGCTGAGTTTCTGGCTCAACATCAGTCTTCACTTTAGAGAGCAGAAGCATCCTAAACAATAAATTCTGTCTTCTCCTTGATTTCTGTTATAAAAAATATTTAAAACAAGCTCACTTACAGCCGGGCACAGTGGCTCACCCCTGTAATCCTAGCACTCTGGGAGGCCGAGGTGGGCGGATCACTCAAGGTCAGGAGTTCGAAACCAGCTTTGAGCAAGAGCGAGACCCCGTCTCTACTAAAAATAGAAAGAAATTAATTGGCCAACTAAAAATATATAGAAAAAATGAGCTGGGCATGGTGGCACATGCCTGTAGTCCCAGCTACTTGGGAGGCTGAGGCAGGAGGATCGCTTGAGCCCAGGAGTTTGAGGTTGCTGTGAGCTGGGCTGACGTCACGGCACTCTAGCCCGGGCAACAGAGTGAGACTCTGTCTCAAAAAAAAGAAACAAGCTCACTTTGGGCTAGACCTAATCACAGCAGAAAGCATCACCTTTAAAAAGGCATGGTTTCACATGAGGCTATAGAAGGTACACGTCACCCACATTCTTGCAAAGCCTGTCTTTTTAACCGTGCATTTTAAAGTGCATTTGGTGAGGCTGACGCTTGTGTGTTCTGTGTCATTTTTTCAACAGAATAACATGAACAGACATTCAGAGAAGTGTGACCCAGCGCAAAAGAAGTCGGCCACCTCAGGGAAAGGAAAAAAAATGAAGAAAAAGCAGACAGCCCCAAAGGAAGTCGGTACGTTGTGTTAAACGAATTCATTTTTAATCTGACAGTGATTTTCTAGTTAGTGAATGTCGGGGTGTGGAAGCTACTGCACAGGGGCCGCATCCGGAAACCCCGTTTATCCACCAGCCGATCCCCACGACAGCGCGGATGCCAGGCCTGGACAGGTGCCAGCCCTAGGCGCGGCTCTGGGGCTGATTCCGGCCCCGCGGGCAGGTTCCGGTGACCGGCGAGGTGGGCGTGGTTCCTTAGCCGCCTCTCGGAACCGCAGTGGGGATGGTGTGAGAGGTCAGTGTGAGCGTCCACACCCCCGCCCCGTGGTTCCTCGTGAGACGTGTTTGCATGGCCGAGTGACAGACGTGTGCACCCCACTCTCCTTGCCCTGGGAGGTCTCCTCTGTCATGCTGGGCTGCTGCCTGCGTCTCCAGGGCCTGGCCTGGGGCTGCAGCCGTAAATGACCACAAACTGGGTGGCTTGGGCCAGCAGAAGTGAATCCTCTCGTAGCTCTAGAGACCAGAAGTCCCCAGTCGAGGTGTGGGCAGGGCCACACTGCCTCTGGGGGCCGGGGGAGGCTCCTTCCTGGCTGCTTGCAGCTCTGGTGGCTCCAGCATTCCGTGGCTTGTGGCCGCGTCGCTCCAATCTGCGTCACCATCTTCACGTAGCCTTCTCCTCTCTTCCCTGTCTGCGTCTGCTCTTCTGTGCTTATAACGCTCATCAGTAGACTTAGGGCTTTCTTGGAAAATCCGGCGTGACTTCATCTGGAGACCCTTCGTTACATCTGCGAAGATCCTCTTTTTTCAAAGAAGGTCACATTCGTAGGCTTGGGGGCTTAGGGTAGGGACATACCCTTTGCGGGGCAGCCGTCCTAAAAGCCATCGCAGTCTTCATCCTCTGGCCTCGGGGCCGACGCGAGCCCCCAGGTTGGCGCAGACGGGCCGCCCCGTGTGCGCAGGGAGTGGCTCTGCGCTGGGCGGGCGGGCGGTGCCTTCTCCGTTCGTCCCTGTGAGAACCTCAGAACCGTAGAGGCATCTGGAAGCCGGAGGGCCTTATGGCAAAAGCACAGGCTCACTCTGTCGACGCCTTGTGTGAGGCCACCCTCGATCCTCAACTGGGAAACGTTCCCCCATCCTGCGGTCCCCACAGCCCAGGCCGGGGGCGGTACCAGCTTCATCTGCATTGACAGCCGCGCCCCATAGCTCCCATCACCGCCTGGGCTCCCTCCTGTCACATCGGCGGTGGCATCCGATTCTCACAGGGGCGAACCCCACTGTAACCTGCACGTGCGAGGGGTCTAGGTCACGGCTCCTTGTGGGAATCTGACACCCGATGGTCTGAGGGGAGCCGAGGCGGTGACGCTAGCGCTGGGGAGCGGCTGCAGGTACAGATCATCACTAGCAGAGAGGTCTGACTGCACGATACATGTGACGCGCTTGAATCATCCTGAAAACATCCCCCACAACCATCCGTGCAAAAATTGTCTTCCGTGAAACTGGTCCCTGGTGCCAGAAAGGTTGGGGACGTTTGCCACAGATGACTGTCATCCTTTCGACTGCCTTCCCACAAGAGCTGCCGAGTCAAATAGAGGACGCCCAATGAAGTCTAAATTTCAGATAAAGAACGAGTAAGTATTTAGTGTAAGTATATCCCACCTACTATTTGGGACACACTTACACTAAACACTCAGAACCATCATTTGTCTGAAGCTCAAATGGAGGCAGCGTCCCGCAGTCCTTGCCTTCCCTCCCGCTGTGCAGGGCTGGCTCTGTGCCTCTCCCCGTCCATGTGCCACACACCCCTGCTCTCTCTGTCTCTCACCCATGTAGATGACAGCCCTCTCCTCGCCTGTGCGGTGAGCCAGGACCCTGCGGGGTCCCCTGCCCACACGCCATCACTCGGCTCGGGTGAGGCTGCCCACACCTGCCTCGCCCTTCTCCTCTGCCCCACAGCCATGGCTCACGCTGCAGCCCTGCAGGGCGGGGCGAAGCCATCCTGGGTGGAGGGAGGGAGCTGAGCTGCCAGTGCTTTCTGCTGGTTTCTAGAACCTTCCACTCCACATCCCAGCCTACCCCCTCCCTCCAGCCTGAGGCTCAGCACTCCTCGCCCCCGGACGCAGCTGGTTCCCAGGGCGGCGGCCCTCCTGGGGTCAGAGCAGAGAGAAAACGAATGTTCCAGCAATGGGCGTGAGGAGTCAAGCCTGGGTTAGACTCGCTTTTACGCTAGTGATGTAAAATGACAGTTTTTCATATTTTAATGGAGGAGGGGCCCACAGAAGTCGTGGAAGAGCCTCCCCTCCCGCCTGAGGCCCCGTCTGACTCTGGACCCTTCATCCTCCCCCTCCCCGCAACTTCTCCCTCAGAAAAGATAAAACCCTCCCACACCGCTGCTCCGCCTTCCCTGGGACCTCTTGTGCACTTGGGCTCACCCCCACCCACCCTCAGCACTGTCCCTTCTGTCCCCAGCAGCCACTTGTCCCCAGAGGCTCCTTGTCACCACCATCCGCTGACCTTTCCCTGCATTCTGCTGCCGGCCACAGCACTGACCATTCACCTTCCCGACCCCCTGCATCCTCCCAGCTGGGCCTGGCGCCCCCCAGCTGCCCCTCCTCCACCTCCAGCCTCCCGCCTCTGCAGTGAGCCCGGTTTCCATAGGCGACCAGTCTGTGCCCGTCTTCACCACACCTGAGCCCAGAGTCACACCAGCACCTGCACCCACGATCGGGCCCACACTGTGCCCCAGAGTGCGTCTTCCTGCACCCCTGCCCCCCCCACACCTGTGCCCGGGCCTGCACCTGCCCCCGGGCCACACCTGGGCCCACACGTACACCTCTCCTGTGGCTTCAGCTGCTGCCGCTGGGAGAATCACGGTGATTTGGGATCCCTTCCCTGCCTGCCTCTGGGACGGGGTATGGATGGTCACCTGCTTGGTGAGCTGTCCCCTCCCCTGTCTCAGACTCAGTCTGTCCAAAACCGAACTCCAGGGGTCCCCTCCACCGGCCCTCCCGCCCTCAGCCTGTGCCCCTGCAAACCTGGGCTCCGCCAAGGTTGGGCCTGAGAGGCCCACCACTCACCCTGAAGGCTCCCCCTCGCCTGGTGATACCCGAAAGTTACCCCTCCTGCGACGTCAGCTTCTGAGTCCCGAGTCCATCCCTGTCTCCACCTGGTCCAGGACGCTGTCTCTCGGCACCTCTCCTGAGCCCCCAAGGGACCTTTCAGACGTGCACCTGAGGCCTCTCCATCCTCACCGCCCACCAGCAGCCCCTTGCTTGGCCACCAGGGCTCCAAAGACCAGGACACCACGAGTGGCCAGCTTGCCCTGCCCACTCTGCCACCCGGCCCGCCGGCTCCCCAGGCCCCTGTCCGCAGCCAGGCCGGCCTCACCCTTTCTTTGCCCAGAATTCCCGGTGACTCCCGCTCACCACGAGTCCCAGGAGCTCTGGCTCCCTGACCCGTCAGCCTGCTCCACCGGTGCTCCCAGGACTTGACTCTTTAGCAAGGGCTCGTCCCCCGTGGAGCCTCCAGGGCAGGCCCACCCTGTGCGCCCCCAGCCCCTGGCCCCGGGCCTGGCATCGACTGGCATTCATTAATCTGCCGCGTATTTAGTAGACCAGCGACTAGTAAGCACCGTCGTTCACTGGAGAGGACAGACGGGCCGGCGCTGACCCACATCCCTCAGCCATCGCTGTCGCCATCCCAGGGCCGGGTTACTGGGACCCCGAGCTTTAAGTTTAGGACAGATCCTAGAATGTCGGCAGAAAAATGTGGCTTTCCACCTAATTAGGGCCCTAAAGGCACTTCGCCAGTTCTCCCCCCATTGACACCTAAGTGTAGTATTTTTTAAAAATAACTGTCTGTTAAACAAAACCCCTAGAAGACCAAACGATTTGGGATGACTTTTGAAACTGTCACCTTCAATCTGTGACATTTTTCTGGGGAGAAGAGTTGGGGACAGGAAAAGAACTGGCGTCCACTCCGGGCCGTAGGCAGCTGTGGGGAGGGGTGGCTGCCCTCGCCAGCCCTGAGCCGCCGTCCCCTGGACGCGCCTCCCGGACGCTGACGCTGAAGCAAACAAAACACATTTTAAAGAGATGGAGGGCGGGTCCCAGCGTCTCTCTCCTCTCCTGTTGCTGACACCTGTCTCTGGGACGGGAGCCCGTGGAGGGGACGGCTGGGATGCTGCCGCCTTCAGCGTTCACACTCCAGAGGGCAGCGGTGAGGACGCTGGATCACTGAAACCCTGTCCCTAGTTTCAGTGGTCCACTGTTGTAGCCAAAGCGAAGCATGAACGAGCCAGTAGCCCGACCTGTGTCAGCAGGAAAGTTTCCCTGTGCACGTCAGGGCCTTTGTGACCGGCGGTGTCCAGATGGCTGTGTCCTTCCGTGCCTGCTGGTGCGTCCGCACCTGTCGCCTTCCCAGTTCGTGGACGGACCTCGGCATGTTCTGTCCGGCGGCCCCAGTTCTGAGAACCTCAGTGTCAGCGTTGATTTTCATCCAGAAGAACTGGGTCTGCTGCCCTCCTGCACAGCCCCCACTGTAGGTCACAGGCAAAAATAGCTTCACCCAGCTTTGAAGTAACGCGAGGTCGTAGCATCCGTAAATGTGACGCCCCACAGGTGTGCTCAGGAAGCCATTTGGAAAATGAGCTGCGGGCTGAATGTGGCTAGCTTTGTGGCCATCTGTCTTAAACTCTCGAAGTTGTGCTCACAGCTCACAGGCTGCTGGAGGGTGAGCAGGCCACGGCCTGGGGGTGCTCACAGCGCATGCCTAGCACCACGCCTGCCCCGGAGTCAGCACCCAGTGTGCGTTGCTTGGCTGAAGGGACGCGCACTGCGAGCAGCTGGCGGTTTTCACTTTGGTGGGGTCGTCACTCCTCGGGTGCAGGATCTGGGTCTGTGAGATCCGCATTCAGCTCCCTGCAGTCCCAGGTTCCCAGCTGGGCACGATTTGGGCCGC
Organism: Cheirogaleus medius; assembly: GCA_008086735.1. NCBI lineage: Eukaryota > Metazoa > Chordata > Mammalia > Primates > Cheirogaleidae > Cheirogaleus > Cheirogaleus medius. Next base: position 3,285,708 of record VBSM01003201.1, read on the forward strand.
CACGCTCCCCCCGGGGACCCGTGGCAGTATCTGGAGACGGTTTTGGTGGGCGAAGCTGAAGAGGAGGGTGCTACTGGCGGGTGGCGGGTGGAGGCCGGGTCCCTGCTAACATCCCGCGGTGCCGAGGACAGTCCCCACTGTCAGAGCCCCTGGCCCCAGGTGTCTGGTGCCGGGTTGACAAACCCTGACTTAAGGCAGACAGTTGGGATCAGAACACTTGTTCTGCCCTGCCTGTTAGAAGACTGTCTCGTAACAGGTTTGCCGCCGCGTTGAAATTTAAGTGATGATTTCCAAAATATATTTGCACGGCTTATCAATTACAACTTCTTGGCTTTCTGTTGAATTTGCTCATTCTGTGCCTTTTTCCCAAGAAACTGCCGTTGAGGAGGCTTCCGCCGAGCAGGGAGAGCAGTTCCCAGGTGAGATGTCTCTTGGCAACTGCGGAGAAGCCACAGCTGGGAGCAAGGACCTGGATGGAGACTTGACCTGTGAAATGATCCTCAACATGATGGATAAGTGATGGAGATTAAGTTTTATAGCCTCTAATTCTTAAAGCAAGGTAGAAATTTTGAGCATCTTCTTTGAAACAGTTAAGTTCATGACAATAGATGGTCACAGACATTTCTTTCAAAGTTTGAAGCAAATGCCTAGAATTAATTGTTTGCCTGTTTTTTAACTGAATATTTCAAAACACATTGCAGGTATTTTATGAAAGACTTCAACCTTGAATCAGAGGGTGGCACCTCAAATCTATGAATTCATTCACCTGGCACTGGCAAGGTGGCCCACAGGAAAGAGTAATGATTTTTGGATAATAGTTATTTCAGTAGTATTTTAGACCAGCTAGTACTTCAGCCAGCAAAGCTGGAAAATTTTATGTTGAGTATACACACCTGTGATATTTTTAATACTATGCTATTTCAGATGAAAGACTGATTTTATATTCTTTTATACAAATGAATTTTCCATAAAATTTTAAAGCTACCATAATGCTTTTAATTAGTTCCAAATTCAACCAGAAAAGATATTAATGTTATTAAAAAACGGAATAGGAAATTAAAAACTAGATTAGACTAGAAAGTGATGAGTAATCTATTTTACTTTGGTATAGGAGCAAGGAAGGGTCCCTTTAGATTTTTATATTCTCTTTTTATTTCTTTCTTTAAAATTTATTTCAAAATATTCTTTTTTAAAATTTATTTCAAAATATTCTTTTTTAAAATTTATTTCAAAATATTCTTTTTTAAAATTCATTTCAAAATATTAAGGGGGTACAAATGTTTTTGTTACATGGGCAGCTTTTATAATGCTTCATTCAGGGCTATAAGTGCTCATCACCCAGACGGTGTTCACTCTACCTGGATTTTGTATTCTCTCCTAATTGTGTTCCTGAGTCAGTATGAAATTTCCCTGGTGACATTCCATTATTACTTATTTCACTTCACAGCCCTTTTGTTCTGCTAAAGCTACTTTGTTTATATTTCTAAATAATTGGCAGAGTGAGAAGAAACAGAAATTTGATAATGAAAATGTGTGCTTGTAAAGAGTGTATACTTTTTTATAACACCCAATGATGAGTATTTCTCCTTTGCCTCCTTTGGGAGGTTTTTCCCACCCTCGAGCAGCATGAGAATGCCTCCTTAGCGCCTAACTAGTACCTGTGTTTACACGGAACCAGATTTCTTTGCTTAGCCCAGCAGCCGCTTTTGCTGTGAACCTCCCTACACCCTCAGATTTCAAAATCACCGCTAGGTCCTAAGTTGAAATTCTTAAAGTGTTGATCTGTTATTAAAAATATCCCGAGTTCAGAAGCCCCGTACAACATGAACATGCGGGAAGGATTTCCCAGCCGGGAGGGCATCGTATTCTCTCTGTACCAACAAATTAATTCAATGCGCATGATCTAATGAGATTGCAATTCCATTTTGTGGTCTGTTGTATGCTGTCATTGCAGACTGAAATTTTTGTGAGAGTTGCTTATTTTTTGACTGCTGTCTAAAGATGTTTTATATAACTCAATAAAATGAAATGAAATGACTTAAGATCGCTGTCTTTTTTGTATGTCAGTGATGGTCCTTAAAAATGCCTCCTTGCCTGGAGAGGATGGGGAGAAGCTAGGAGCCCCGTGCACTGCCGCTGGGAATGACGGGGGCAGCCACTGCGGGAACAGCATGGCAGCTCCTCAAAGAATGTACAATGGACTTGTTAGGGGATTCATCAACCCACAATTCCTAGATATGCTGTATGCCCAAAAGAACTGAAAGCAGGGTCTCGAAGAGATGTTTCCACACCCGCGTTCATTGCAGCATTACTCACAATAGCTAAAAGGTGGCAACAACCCAGATCGCACGGATGGGTGAAGAGATAAACAAATGTGGGGTATAGATAATATGGAATGTCACTCGGGCCTACGGCGGAAGGAGGTCCTGGCACATGCTGCAGCCTGGGTGAAATCAGCCAGTCACAAAAGGACAGGAACTGTTAGATTCCATTCATGTGCGGTACTTAGGTTCACGTAGAATGGTAGCTGCAGGGGCTGGGAGGAGATGGGTGGGGAGTCGGCGTTTAACGAGCGTAGCGTTTCAGTGTAGCCAGATGAAGAGAGTGGAGATGGTTGGTGGTGATGGTTGCCCAACAATATGAATATACCTCATACCACTCAGCTTAAAAATAGTTCAAATGATATGTTTCGTTATGTCTATTTTACTACAGTTAAAAAGTGTTTTTAAAACTTTAAAGAACAGATAATATAAGAAATGTTTGAAAATGCAAGCCCAGTTTGTATCTAAACAGTTAAAAACTCCTTGTAAGTAGGCTTTTATACATAACTGCAGTGTTTTGCATGTGCAACGCCTGGGTGAGCTATTGTGTGGAACAAACTGCAGGTGGAAGGTCGATGTTGCTTCAATTATGTGCCCACACGCTCACCAAACACCGGGATCAAAGGTGAGACTCCACCTGTGCACTGTTAATGCATTTGATTGTGTAACAGAAGCGGTGACTGTCGTCCCCACAAGAGGGCAGTCGTTTATCTCTTTTCAAACATTGAGATGGGTTTGCTAATCAAGCCCGTAATAAGCCCGCAACGTGACAGCTGCTGGCAATTTTATTAATTTCGTACCATACAGAAAGAGGGAGAAAGTAGTCTGTCTTTCATAGTAACAGGATTCCTTGCACCTGAGGTTGCTAAGTAAAAGAAGGAACCTTGGCCAGGCTCAGGAGGCTGATGCAGGAGGATCGTTTGAGCCCAGGAGTTGGAGGCTGCAGTCAGCTGTGATCACGTCACTGTGCTCCAGCCTGGGTGGCAGAGAGGGAGAGAGAGGGAAGGGGCCTTTGCAAAACCTGGATGTGAGGACGCTTTGGTTGGCTCTGAGTTTGAGAGTACTTGATAAGTGACACCTTCAGAACTCTTCAACTTAAAATAGTTTTGAGACCCAGGAGGAAATCATTCTGGAATGTACACCTCTTGCACAATGTAACGTCTCTGTGTTGCAGGGAGGGGATGTTTAAATTACAACATTGTTTGACAACACTTATACTATATAAAGGGCAGCGTTTAAACAATCCTAAGGCCTGGCTGGTGCAAGTTACCAACCCCTGTTTGAGATCAGTCCCTGAGGAGGCTGCATACTACAGGGTTAGTCCCGATGAAACGAAGTCATTTTATACTGTAAAGTTTGACAGCCTACCTTTTGAAAATGGCAAGATATTTTCCAGGTATTATTTCCAGTATAAATGTTTAAATTCTTCTGATAACCATCGATAATCCTCTGAACAGTCCCCGTAAGTGCATTCTTTGTGACTATTAGTCGTTAATGGACATTGTTCTTTATATTTAAACAATGCTCAGTTAAAGCCCGAGGACATCTGGTGTACCTAGTCGACCGTTTCTACATTTCCCTGTCCTGTCATTGCTGTTTATTTTTAATTGAATATATCAGATAAACACAGATTTTAAATGGCGGCCTACTTTATGATGCTATTTTTAGGAACTTTTGTATCGTTTCCAAGGCATGGCTGTGATTACGAACCTGGTTCCTGTAAATCATTGTCTTTTTAAAGTATGAACAGCTTAGCATTTCAAGATGCATGTGCGTATTTTGCTGTGCAATGCGGAGCATTAATACTATACAGGGTGCTCACTGTGCTTGTCCAGACAAAAGTGCCATGAAAAACTCTGAATCGAGTCTCAGTGGCTGGAAGCCGCTAGAGAGCACACGGAAAGGCTGCACGGAGCTCTCGCCGTGAAATGTTCCCGTTAGGAGCAGCCAGCGCCTAAAGGGCGCGCTGCTGTCCTTTCCCGAAACGAGGGTGCCAGTTTGCACCGGTCCAAAGGTCGCTGATTAAAAGATCCATCCTGATAATTACATTAATCCTTCCTTAAGGCCTCAACTATCAAAAGCAGTCAAATAACAGAAAATCACGTACTAGACAGTGAACGACTTTAAACCAATCGGCGCCGGTCACTGTCTCCCACAGAAAAAGCTGTGTTTCCTCCTGCTTCTCCAGGGCAGCTGCTTCCCCGCGTGGCTGTTATAAAACCTGAAACGCACGTGGTTGGTGGGAAGACGCTCCCCTCGCATTCCACAGCGTGAGAACCGCTTTCTCCCTGCAAATGGAAGTCACGTGCTCGCGGCGCTGAAATTACCTGTGAATTCCGACAAGACAATTTTAAAAGGGGTTCAAGGATTTTTCTGTGAGATAAAAACAGCCATTTCTTTCCATTAAATAAATGCAGGAAAGAAAAAAAAAAAAGTCTTGTTATGCAGGCGCGCCCGGGTTTGCTGCTCACTTAGAAGGATTTAAATCCAGCAGCTCCTAGGGTTCAAAACCTGATTTAAAAGGGAGGACGGGAACAGGTGTGTCCGTCCCGTCTCCGCTACCGAGCACCATCAACTCGTCTGCGGCCTCCCGACGCCAGCGCATGCAGCGATGCGCCCATTTAGCGGGAAGCTCCGTGGCACATCGAGTCCCAGGACAGGCGCTGGAGGCCAGGGCGTCGGCCCTGCGTGGCTTCAGAGCTGGGCAGCGTCCTCTAAAAATGACCACAGTCTTCTGACTTGTGAAGTGCCTGCACTTTTAGGACACGTTGCCAAGGATGTCGACACGCAGTGAGTACAGCAGCCGTGAACCGGGCTCTGTTTGATTGCTGGAGGTCAGATACGCTGAAACGAAATGCAGGTGATCTTTAAAGAAATTATCAGGAGCGCAGCAGGGTCCCGGAGCTGCCAGGGTGAGGCCTGGAGCTTCTGCTGGGAGGAGGGCGGGCGCTGGGCGGGAGGTCCTTGGGGCGGGAAGGCCGTTGCTGGAGGCGAGCCCACCGTCAGGCAGCAGCAGGTGCTTTCCGTGTGTCCCCGGGCGGCCCCCAGCCCCTTGGGGTACTGCCTGCTGGGGGCAGCCTGGGCAGAGCCCCTGGATCCTCTCGCTTGGGTGAACTTTTTGCTGCGCCGGCCACTGGTCACTGGTCGCTTCATCTGCCTCGGCCAATGTGGACCCTCCTCCCGAGGCGTGGCTCTGCTTACATCCCGCCGGGTGACACCCTGGCCTTCCTCTGACCCCATCGTCCAGGAGCCCAGCTCTTTGGCCTGGCATTCGAGGTCCTCCAAGTGCTGGCTCAGAAATCTCTTTCAGGCCTGGGGGTCTCTGCAGACTCCTGGGAGCTCCCCGCCCCCAGGCCACGGAATTAGAATCGGGGAGTGTGGCCTCCCAGAGCCAGCCCCAGGCCACCTGCTCTCCAGTCTGAGTTTCTTTCCTGCTCTCACAGGTCTTGGAAAAATGGAAGATTCTTCCAGTAGCCAGGCCCTTAGCATTTTATCCTGGGTACTCTAACCCGAAAGAGCCACTCAGCACCTCTCTTGTGGCCTGTCAACTGGGTTTTGTTCCAGAGGGAATGGAAGAAGGCAGAGCCTCTGGAAGCGACACGTGACTGTGCTGTGGAATCTGCCAGGCCTCCTCCGTGGTTTGACCAGCGCAGTCTCGCTCAGGTGACGTGGAGCACAGAGCATGAGCCTGCGATTTCGCAGCAGCTAAGCAGGGACAGGGGCAGGGGAGGGGACAGCGAGAAGATTCGGGATCTGACTGCACAGGATGTCACATCCCAGGCTGGACAGCAGGTGGGGTCACGGGAAGCACCAGCAGGATTAGCTGACGGTGTGAAAGTCCCCATCTCTGACCTTGCAAATTGTTTTGTCCTGTATTGGGGTGACACTCCACTTTGAGTAATATAGACCCGTCTCCAAACAAGGATGACTGGCGCTCTTTAAAAACTATTCTTACCACTTATTGCAACAGGGAGGACAACTTCAAATGTCTGGCTGGGCGGATGTGGACAGATAGATACTTGATGATGTGAAAAATATTTTGTTCTAAAAAACTTCCATAAAGCATCAGGAATTGGCCGGGCACAGTAGCTCGCCTGTAATCCCAGCACTCTGGGAGGCCGAGGCGGGAGGATCGCTTGAGCTCAGGAATTCGAGACCAGCCTGAGCAAGAGCGAGACCCCCGTCTCTACTAAAATAGAAAAATTAGCAGAGCATGGTGGCGCATGCCTGTAGTCCCAGCTACTCGGGAGGCTGAGGCAGGAGGATCGCTTGCGCCCAGGAGTTTGAGGTTGCCGTGAGCTATAATGACGTCACTGCACTCTAACCAGGGTGACAGAGTGAGACTCTGCCTCCAAAATAAAAATAGAATCAGAAATTAGTCGTGAGAAGGTGAGGCCTTCAAATGTTGGTCAAATGGAAATAAGTTTACTAACACAGCTTTTTTTTATCTAAGTGAAGTGGGTACCACAATTATTCTTAGTGCTATTTTCCAACAATGCATTTTTTCTGATATATTTTAAAATTTTTAAATTAAAAATGTTTGAGATAGAACTTACATAAAGTAAAATTCCCCCTTATAAATGTCTGTGAGTTTTGACGAATGAGTACTCATGTGACCACCACTACGATCGAGCCACAGAGCACCCCTGCCCCCAGCATCCCACTGTGCTCCTTGGTAGCCAGCCACCCCCCAGTCCCGTCCCCAGCACCCCTGGTTTGTTCATTGTCCCTGTAGTTTTCGTCTTTTCCAGAATGTCGTATCGTCAGAATCATACACCGTGTATTTGAGAACGGCTTCTTTCATGCCACATGTCTTTGAGATTCATCCCTGCGATTTGGTGAATAGCTTGTTCGTTTCGTTGCTGCACGGCGTGCCGTGTATGGATATTCCGCAGTTTGTTTATCCATCCACCAGGTCAAGGACACTTGCATGGTTTCCAGTTTGGGAGGTTTATAAGTGAAGGCATTACAAACATTTGCATATAGTTTTTATGTAAACATTTGTTTTTCTTGAACAAATACCTAGGGGTGAGATTTCTGGGTCGTGCGGTGGATGTGCATTTAGCTTCCTAAGAAACCATCAAACCGGTTCCCAGAGTGAATGTAGTATTCCGTGTTCCCACCAGAGAGGTGTGAGCATGCCGGGTACCCCACCGGGAATATCCGCACGTGGTGCTGTCAGGTTTTGGTTTTGGTTTTTGGTTTCATCCATCCTCGTAGGTGTGTAGGGCATCTCAGTGCAGTTTTAATTTGCGTTCCACTGATAACGAATGATTTGGAGACCTTTTCACGTGCTCCTTTGCCATCTGCATCTCTTTTTTTTGGCAAAATGTCTATTTCACATCTCTGACCGTTTTTTGCACTGGGTTGTTTGAGAATTATTTGTATATTCTGGACACAGGTTCTTTCTCAGACAAATATTTGTGAATATTTTCTCCTGGTGTGTTTTGTTTCATCCACTTCACAGTCAGTGTCTTTCAAAGAGCATATTTTTATTCAATTTCAATGAAGTCTTAAATATATCCATATTTTCTTCGATGAATCATTCTTGTGATGTCATATCTAAGAAACCTTTACATAACCCAAGGTCACAAAGGTCTTTTCCTAGGTTTACTTCTAGAAGTTTTATAATTTCATGGTTTATGTTTAAGCCTGCAATCCATTTTGAGCCAAGTTTTGTTTATGGTGCAAAGTGTGGATCAAAGTTCATTTTTCCGCATATGGATGATCCGTTGTTTCAGCACCGAGGTCCTGTACTCTTGGTGGTCCACAGGAGGCCTTCAGCAATTCATGAAAAGTTTTAGCCGAAATCATCTTAACCCGCGTACACAGTGGGAAGCAGCCTTGGTTTGCTCCCGTGCTGTGTCACAGATAAGCGAGGGCTCACATCCCCTGTCTCCGTGGAGGCGCCCACCTTTCCCTAGATTTCAGGTGAGTTGGTTACCCCACAACCTCAGCTCTCTGGTGGGTTTGCAAAAAGTTGTGATTTTGTGGCTTTTTTTATCATCAGGGTGGGAGCAATACCTTTTCCAGCTTTCTCTATCTTAAGCAGAAGCCTGCATCATTTTTAGTTTTTTATTTTGTGGTATAATTTTTAAAAGAAAGCCTTCCTCTATGTTCGACAGGAATTCCAGAAAGTGACCGCCTGTGGCCGTCAGCAATTCTGCAGCTTTGTATCTGCAAGCAGCTGCCACATGTCTGTGTCACACTGGGCACCTCACATGTATCATTGCACTGAGCCCCTCCCGCAACCCCAAAGCTGGTGGGGGGCTCTTATGATGCCCATTTTGCTGAAAAGGAAACTGAGGGACAGAGAGCCCAGGTCTCTCCCTAGTAAACAGTGGCACAAGGACTTGACCCAGAGTTCGGTCTACGGTGCTGTGCAGCTTTGTGGCTGGCAGAGCCCTTGCTAGTTCCCTCAGCAACAGAGGTACGGCACAAGGATCGGGACTACCAGAAGCTTCCAGGAGGAAGAAGGGTGTGGATGCTGGACTCGGACAGACCTGGGTGCACACTGGGCATGTGTCCTGGCCTCTCAGAGCCTCAGGTTGTCTGCTGTCCCCCCATGGATGGTCACAGACTGTCCTCCCTGGCTGCGGTGAGAACACGCATACAGCACGTGGCACGGCGTGGCACGGCAATCCACGGATGCCAGCCGCTGCTGAGTGACCGCTCCAGATGACCTGCTTGCAGTTGCCTTGCAGCTCCTCTGCTCTCTCTGGGGAAGCGACTCTGGGCCACGATGGCGCCGGAACCCAGAGCAGGCTCAGGTGGGCTCGCTGGGCAGGACTGAAGTCGGCAGGTCTTTCGTTAGAACCCAGGACGCTCTGTTTTGGAAATACTTTATTTAATCATAAGTTTATATACTTTAATTTTAGTATTGGCCCTGTTTAACAATTGATATGCAATATCCCCGATAGTTCAGCCATCGGTGGGCTTGGTTGCGGGAGCCGGCTGCAGCACGCCACTGCCGCCTTTGCTTGCGGAGACGCAGGCCTGTCTCAGACTGGCTCAGGCCACCTGGGAGCGCGTGAGCTCGTGCCACAGAAAGTCCCACGGTGGATCCTCCGACACAGCCCGAGGCAGGGCTCGGGCCATTCCCGGGACTCTGTGTCCTTCCTCCCAGCGCTGGCTGGGCTGTCCCGTGCCACTGTGGTCCTGCTGGGGCCCTCCTCTCCTGGTGGCACAGAGGTGGCCAGCAGCTCCAGGCCACACCCATCCCCTCAGGGACCCCAGCACAAGGTCTCTGGCAACCAGGGCATGCAGTGCTCTGATTGGCCAGCCCTGGCCACGCCCCTTCCCGGTCTTGGAAGTGGAGACAGCGTCAGTAGACCAGACAGTCAGTGGACCAGAGCAGGAACAAGTGTCCCGGGACCCTCTGGTGGCGCTGGGAAGAGGGTGTGGATGTCCAGCAGGAACCACCAGGGCCCACCCACAGCCTCAGAGCACTCGGCCAACTGCGGTATCCCACATAAGCGCTCCGACTGAGCCTTTTCAATCTGGGGATATTTTTAGCTTTTTGGTGCTCCAGGTTATCCCATTTCAGAGGCGATGCACACTTGTTTTAGCGAGGGACATGGTAAATAGTAAGCCTTGCATAAGGGCGGGGTAAATCATCTCCCCGGCCCCTTCCTCCACCTGTCCTCCCATCCCCACAGTGACAGCCTGTCGGAGCCCGTCCCACGCCCAGCTAGACGGGACCGGAGCCTTTTCATTCTTTGCTCCTTCCAGGGCCGTGGAAGTGCAAAGACCTCTCGAGACTGCTAAATTTGGCCAGAGTGTACAGGGCTGTGGGGGTCCCTGTGCTAAAAACACTGGCCCGGGTCTTGGGCGGAGGCCGTGCACTCAAGTCGAGGGCGGTGGGGACGGCGGCCGGGGACGCGCAGGGGCCCAGGCACTGCACCCTCAGCCTCCTCCCCCCTCGACGCCCGCACTGCCAGGCCACGTGGATGGAAGAGTCGGGCTCGCCCCTAGGTGACCGGCATACGGATCAGGGAAGCTGCCCCAAATTCAGTCACCTTTTGCCCACGGTCGTGTACGCGGTGGTTTAATCCCACCTAGGGATTTGGATCACAGCTGGGTGTCACCTGCACTGATATCTACTTATTTTCAACTCACTTTAAAAAATCAAGTTTAAAGTAAAATTTCGCAACACTGCAGTAAATGGAGAACCGGCATCCCTTCTCACACATAGTAATGATAGATTGATATTGTATGCACCATATATGATAAATATTATTATTGTTAACGTTATTGCAGGTTCGCTCTGGACCATTCTAGTGCTCACTCTTCAGTATTGATCGTTTAATCACCGCAGAGCGCCCGAGGGACGTATGTTGTCCCCTTCTTATCAACAGCCCCACTGTACAGCTGAGGAAGCAGCTCAGGGCGACAGCACATCAAGAAAACACTAAAGACACTAAAACCAAAGGCAGGGGCCCCCTGAGTGTCCTGGAGCAGGTAGGGAAACCCACCCCCCCTGGACTTGGAATCTGAACTTACTTTCTGCGTGTGCTTCGTTCATTCATTCCCTCCTTCCCTTGTTCACTTTGTCAGCAAGTGTGTGCTGAGTCCCTACTGTGCGTGCCACCCTGGGGAAGGGGGACTGAGCGGCGTCCTGCCCGGCTTTGCTCCATAGCAGAGAAAGATGAGTTACCCGACAGGCGTAGAACGGCACCGCGCTCACCAACCTGGGCATGGAGGGTGATGCTGGACCACGTTTCTAAACGTTTAAGGATGAAAATAGGTGAAATAAGGGAAGAGGGAAGAGGGATGCAGCAATTCAGGTACATTAACGAGATGGGTAAAGCGAGTTTCACGACTTCGTTCGGTACCTGTATTGTTCTCATCCTGGAAGAAGAATTTAGCCTCAGTTTCCTCATCTGTGAAGTGGGAACAATGGTACCAGCTTCACAGGATCACATCAGTTTGTAAGGCATTATAGCGGTGACTGTCACAGTGTCAATGCTAAAAATATGTCACTAATCATGATGATTACGTGTATCACTGTTGCTGGCAAGTGATAGTGCTTTCCATTTACCATGGCACTGTTGTCAAGTTTATTTTTTTAATGTATTTGATTTTTTAAAGTGAGTTAAAAAGCAGCACACTCTGGGTGGGTTTGTCATCAGCGTGATCATCTTCATGCTCGTGTGCAGACGTCTGGAATCTTACAAGCACACAAAAAATTAACCTGTAATTTCCACACGTCCCTTCTGCCTTCCTGAGGCATTATTTAGAAAGAAGTGGAACTCCAACACCATTCTTTTAAACTAATAGCAATTCACTTACTTTGATGGGGGATTTAAATTCCTTACCAAATGGCAAAAGCAACCTAAGAATGAGCAGTATTCCTAAGTAGCACAACTCACAGCGTGGGGCTGTCTAAATCTGATTTAGACGGACAGAACATTTATCTTTGACGACTGAAGTTTCTCTTAGCAAAGCAAGTTGGCTTTGCAAGAACATCCACCCGGAGTAACCAGTCTCAAAAACTTTACTTCTTCCTCCTCTCTCTCCGCCTCCAGATGTGCTCAGCACTCGTGGAAATCATGGTGACAATGAAGAAGCAGGTGATTGGGGAAAAATTAAAAATGTTTGGAAATAATCTGGAATTGTTGCTTACTGAGGTGACAGAAGAAAGAGCTTGGGCTCTGAGTAAGGCTCTCCTGGCGTCAGACCCCAGCGACCACCTCCCGCGTGCAAGGAGCGCCCGGCGGGTTACTGCCTCCCAGCTCCACTTCCTCACTTGAGAGATGGATGACTTCACCGCTCTGTGCCTCAGTTTCTCTCTCTGTGCAAGAGGCTGCCTACTGAGATCTTGAAATGGGATAATACAGGGAAATTTGCTTAGCAAAAATCCTCGTACTTAGCAAGTGCTAAGCCAATGTTTTCTATCATCATCTTCATTAATAATAATAACATTATCATCACTGTCTATGGAATGGGGACAAGCCCACCACGGACGCACGGTGATCGTGGGATTACGGGGAATGACATCAGGTGGCACGTCCCCTCTGGAGATTTGGACCGAGCCGGGAGCAGGCGTCCGCGGTGCGAGGGGGGCTGGTGCAATGCTGGGCACAGCCCCCCGGAAGACGGCACAGGGAAGAGAGTGCGAAGGAGGGAGAGCGGAGGTGCTAGCCTGGGAGAAGCCAGTGTGGCCCGCCCACCCAGCCCCGCACCCCGTGCCCCGTGTAGGCATGTTGCTGCCGCGCAACAATCACCATGGTGACTGCAGGACCCAGAGCCCGTGTGTGACGCTCCAGGCCCTGCGATGGCGTCACGTAGGCCCCACCACTTACCCGCTGTCCCGCCTCCCCGAGGCGGCCCTGTGTGCGTGGTCCTCCATGGCTCACCCCGTCTCTAGGAGCCCCTCCCAGGGGCCTGGTGCCAGACACAAGACCAGCCCACCGAGAGCCTGTTATGACGTGGAGAAAGGACGTCGGGGGACACCCAGGGGTCCTGGCCACACAGGGGCTCGACGGCTATTGGGTAGGAACGATAAGCGAGTCCCCCTCGGCGGAGGCCTGTAGCCCCCACGCTCATCCCTGTGTAGAGGCAGATGTCAAAACCAGGGTCGTCCCAGGAAATCCAGGCTCCCTGATGCTTCCCGACGTTCAGATTCACCGGGACTAGCTCAGAGGACAGACGGCCTCGGTTCAAATCCCAGCACTGTCTCTTATTTAACTGGGCACCTGGGCTCGTTTCGTATTGCCACTGTGGCCGCTGTAGCGAAGTACCACAACTTCCGCGGTTAACACAACACAAATTTACGTCTTACAGTTCTGGAAGTCCGAAGTCTGTGACGCAGTGTGTGCAGGGCTGCGCGCCCTACCGAGGGGCCGGGGAAGAATCCATTCTCCTGCCTTAGCCTGTCCCTAGACGCCGCCTGCATTCCGGTTCCTACCGTGTTTCCCCGAAAATAAGACCTACCCATACAATAAGCCCTCACAGGATTTCTAAGCATTTGCGCAATAGAAGCCCCACCCCGAAAATAAGACCTAGTGACGGGCGTGGCTACACAGCGCATCTGCACAACCCATGCATTTCGTCCGGTGCGGTAAAGAAGACGAGCAGCCCTTCTCGTCTGCCCCATGAGAGCTCTATGGCTCGACAGGAGAGATTGGGGCCAGTGGTTCTAAAGGAAATAGAGTCGCAAGGAACTCAGGATGGAATTCGGGGTTTGGAGAGAGATGATGATGTTCCAGAAGAAGATGGCTCAACTATATTTGGATAAATATAGATTGTTGTACCGTACTTAAAAAAGTAACACATCCCCTGAAAATAAGCCCTAGGGCGTCTTCTTGAGGAAAAATAAATATAAGACCCTGTCTTATTTTCGGGGAAACACGGTAGTAGCCTCTTCCCCACCTTCAAGGCCAGGAAAGGCGGGTCTCGTCTGTCTCTGACGCTGACTCTCCTGCCTCCTCCGTCCACATGTGAAGGACCCTGGCGATTACACTGGGTGCACCTTCCAGAACACTCTCCCTCTCTCAAAGTCGGCCGAGCAGCAGCCTCAACTCCCCTGGCACGCAGGGTAACGGGAAACTCACCAGCTGCAGGGACCAGGACGGGGACATCTTTGGAGGGAGCGTTACTCTGCCTGCTGCCACCACCTCGGCTAAACCTGGCCTCTCCGCGTCTGTTTCCTCGCCTGTAAGGAGAGGAGAGTAGTTCTAACCCCCATGCGCCTGGCAGCAAAGGGAAAAACAACGGACCCGAAGCGGAGGCCTCAAACCTGGCCACCAGCGAGCTACATCCAACCACTGGGCACGGTCAGTCTCCCCCTACTTCTTAATCTGAATTAGCTGCTCGGATTTTTTAACTGGCAGATTTCACATTAAAATTCAAATCTCCCATTTCTCTTGACCCATTGGAAGATCTCTCCCACTGGGCCTGCTTCCTGGGGCGTTGACACATGGCTCCCCAGTTTGCCACAGTCCCCACCACTCCCTGATGCCTCTCACTCATCTGCTTCTTCTAAATATACACCCTGCTCGGCCCCGGGGCTGCGAGGTTTGTGACATTTGCTCAGAAGCATCCAGCGCGTGGAAGATGCTTCGCAGGGAGAGTTAATACGGTCGCTGCTCACCAGGACCCAGCAGCGGTGATGCTGCAGTTCTGCTGTGCGTTAGAATCCCCCGGAGACTCGTTACACGCCTGGTGTCCAAGCTGCACCCAGACCAGCTGCACCAGAGCCTCTGATGGGGGGGCCCAGCTCCGTATTGCGCCAGCTCCCCGGGGGTCCCAGCCAGGGCACCTTCAAACACTCACTGGGAGTCCGAGCTCAGGCCACCTGGAACTTTCCTTGGTGCCTGAGACGAGACAGGGTCGACGTGCAGGGCCGTGGGCCGACCTCCCCTTCCAGCGTTCCCCACAGACAGAGGGAAGCGAGGGCAATGCGGGGATAGTGGAACCACTAATGAAAGGTGGGCGCTGGACCACAGAGGTAGCCTGGCAGGCCTTGCTCTTGTCTCCCCATCCGGCATTCTCCTGGGTTTTTCCATCCAGAAGCGTCTTTTGGAAAGCACAGCCTGGGCTGGCAGACCTTCCTTCATTATTCCATCGGAAAGGAGGGGACAGGTGAGGGTCAGATGGCCTTCACCTCCCAGTCAAGAGACACGCCTGCCTCCTTCTGGCCAAACCTCCCAGAGAGGATCCCCCAAGCCAGGAGGTCTTTGTGATGCTAGGGGCACCCGGCCCAGGGCCCCGAGCCCATTCAGAAGACGGACACCTGGCCCACCTCAGAATTCTGGACAGATGGCTTTAGTGGGGCGGCTGGGCAGGCCCCGAGCCCGCCCCACCATCGCCCACCCGAGATCACTCGAGAGACAGAGAGGAGACCTGGGAGTGTGCAGCCACCGCCTGTCTCTGCTGCCCAGCCGGCCACCTCTGACTCATCTGTTAAAGGAAATGGAGAGAGAGGTTAGGCCAGAAATGTAAGTCCTTGTCACCAACTGCCACCCCCTGCAGTTTAGAGTCCAGGGTCAGAAGAGCTAAATGACCCCCACTCCAAACACCCACTGGCACCTGGCCAGCTCGTGACTGCCCTGGAGATGGGGCTGGTAACAAGAGGGGAAGAGAGGAGGAAAGGAAGGGAGGAGAGAGACAGAGAGAGAGGAGGACAGAAAGAGAGAAAGTGAGAAAGAAGGGAAGGAAGGAAGGGGGAGCCAGCTCTGTCCGGGGGATGAAGCCACCTCTGCTGTTGATGGAGGGTTCCCAACCCAGCCCCTTGGAGGACCCTAGTGGCCACAGCCTCCCCTTCCTGCGCAGGTGGCAGGAATAGTGCTCTCACCACCTGGCTGGGGAGGCTGAGCAGCTGCTTTGCATAGGCAAAGAGGCTCCTCATCCAGACAGGAGGCCGGGCCAGGGCCAGGCCGATGCTGGGGGTCAGGGATCCTCGGCGCCCCACGCACAGAGATCACAGCCCCCGGTGAGCTGTTTGTCCTCGGACTCAGCCTGGCCCTGACCGAGGGTGGCCTGCAAAACACATTCATGCCGCTTCCAGGAACGGCCTAAGGGGAGGAGGAAGGAGGAAGAGAGCTTGTGGGTGTACAACTGCAGAGCTCTTCTGGGTGACAAAATGCATCAAGATGACCTGTTGCTCCAGAGAGTCCGAGCTAAGGATGCAGCCTAGAGGATGGGCTCACTTAACCCAGCCCCGCGCTCAACCCTTCCTGGGCACCGTGTCATGAATCCACTCACCCACCTGTGAGTGGGTCCCCAGCCCCACTTTGCAGAGGGGAAACAGGCTCTCAGGCAGGAGGAAGAAGCCCCTGAGCCCAGTGCCGATGCTGTCGCCTCCACGCTCTGTCGGAAACCCTCCTGCGCATCTCAGGGCAGCGACAGCAGCCAACTGCGCTTGTAGGTTGACATCGATTTTCCTTCCTGGCTCTTTAAGGCCACTCGACAGGTGGAAGGCGTGAGGCTCTCAGATGGAACAGAAAGGAAATACGCAAACTTGAACACAGTCGGCTATGGTAGTGAGATTATAGCACCCCCTTTGTTTTGTTAAGAATGTCCTTAAACTAGCTGTTAGCGAAGAGAGACTTTGAGAGACTGAGTTAACTTGAAAGGAGAGTCATTCACCCCCTGGGAGAGCCCAGATGGGTGGGGACTGCGTCTGCACATGAATGTCCCCATCACTCTCGCTTGCAGTGCGATGTTTAGAAACGGTCCTGTCTGCAGAACAGCCCATCTGCAGCTGGATCTGCCGAGGACGTCCCCCTCCCCTGGATTAGCTGTTCCGGTTCCCTTCTTGGTCCTCCTGAGAACAGCCTGTCTCCCTGTGGCTTTCCGTGACCCAAAATAGCCAGAAGTCGGCTATTTTTACAGGACTCCGATAGTGAAGGTCTGGGGGCAACAGCCAGGCCAGGTCGGGGACGGGAGGCATCCGAGAAGCCCCAGGAATGTTCCCACTGGCGACTGTCTGGGGATTCAGGGCCGCCCTCGCCAGCTATAAATAGGACACCCGGCAGGTGGGAGCCAGCAGCCAGGCAGCCTGTGGGGAGGACGTGGGTCCCCCCTTCTCCCAGAGCCTAAGGGGCCCATTTCCTCAACATTTGCCTGGCAGTTGCCTGGGGGCCGTAGTCAAAACCATGCAAATGCAGTTCTGGGTCCCAGGTTAACCCTTGAAGGGCACCGTCCCAGGGAGAGGAGGGGCTGGTGTTCTTCCATCCCCCAGGTACACCTGTGCTTACGCTGTGTGCTGGGGTCCCGGGGGGCTGCCCTTGAACGGGGGAGATGGCAACATCCAGCAATCAGATGTCTGATACAATAACTGCTGGTGGTGTTCACTGCTGGCATGAAATTTATAGCAGGGTCGTGCAAGACTGTTCTTAGCAGCTTATTTATAACAGCCTCAAACCAGAAACAATCCAGTACCCATCCGCAGGGTCTGGAGAGAGAAATGGTGGCGTATCAGATGATGGAATGTGCTAGATCCACGAGAACAGATGAGGCACCCAGCCGGAGGGTGGATCTCCACACACAGCTCGAGCACAAGAAGCCAGACCCAGAGGACACGCTGGCTCTGCACACGGACCGGCCGGTGCGTGGCGTGGAGACGAGGATCCTGGCTGCCTTTGGGTGGGGGAGCGTGGCGGGAATGGGGGGCTTCTGGGCCCCGCTCCCTTTCCTGATCTGGGTGCTGGGTACGCAGGGTGCTCACTTGGTGAAAATTTACTCATCCGCTTACTCAGGTGTTGTGCACTTTTCCTCGTATGTTTTACACTTCAATAAACAGCGTTTACAAAATAATAAACCGGAGGAAAGGAGCCGGGGGAGGGTGGTCAGGAAGTTGGGCTGCATATAAAACACAGGACGCCCAGTGAAATTTGAATTTTAGGTAAACAATGAATAATTTTTTAGTATAAGTATGTCTGGAAGGTTTCTGGGCCGGCCAGGTGTGCTACCGGGAGCAGAGCCCCAGGAATGTGGGCCCCGCCCAGCAACCCGGTCCTCCCGGCTCCTGCCTTGTGCTCTCAGGGTGGAGGTTTGCAAACAGCACTTCAGATCAGAGAGGGCCAGGATGGGGTGCAGCCAGTTCGAACCCAAAGGCTCTGGGAGCCCCCAGGGCCACCTGGCCCTGCACTGAGACCAGAAGTTGGTGCTGGGGAGCGGGAAAGCACCAGCCAGCTGTCCCCAGGGACATCCCTGTGCTCAAATGAAAACAAAACGGAGCAACACACTAGAGCTGGAACGATGTCATTGGAGCCTAACGGATAATGGCCACACGTGCTTCCTGAGCGCTCAGCAAATACCGTGTACCTCTGTTGCCATCAGCATTTATTGAATGCCTGCTGTGTGCCAGCACTTGCCTACGTGATCCTAGCGCTTAACGCAGCAGGTGCTTCATACAAAATCCGTGGACCGCATGGCCTGCTCGATTCTTTCAGAGACCCCCCAAAGGGGGCTGTCGCGGTCCCACCACTGACCACTTGGGTGGTGTCTTTGGAACCTTCCCTTCTTTAAGCCTCAGTTTCCTTCTCTGCAAAGCAGGGATAATAAATCTGACCAGCTCACTGGGCAGTTTCAGGGTTTCTCAGCCTCGGCACACTGACACCTGGGCTGGGTGATTCTTTGCTGTGGGGCCGTCCGTGCACTGGGGGCACTTGGCTGCACCCCTGGCCTCTACCCACCAGATGCCAGTAACACCCCCCACCCAGGTCTGATGACCAGACACTGCCAAGTGTCCCCTGGGGAGCAGCGTGGGTCTAAACCACACTGTGCTACCCTTGAGGTGCCTGCGACCCGGGACGGGAGATACAGGGGACACACCCAGCCGGTGTTTATTTCACTCTTCTTTCTCCTTTTCTGCACGTGTGAACGTTGTCGTAATAAAAATCGGGGCTGTAGGTTCTGGGGAAAGAGCAGGACTCTGCTCTTTCCCTCTTTCCTGCCTTCTGTTTTTAGAACCAGAAGGACCCACGCAGGTTCTGGCGGGTGGTGGGATGGGGTCCGGCTCCACCAGGTTATTCTCTGCGTGATCCTTCCAGGAGAGGTGGCGCCCCCAAACTTCCTCGACGGTGGTCCTAGGCGGCGTCCCCTGTAGTGCAGCGAGTCACCCAGGGCCGGCTGGGGCACACCCCTCTTAGGACACCTTCCCTGTGTCCAGAGCGGTGGGTCGCACAGCTCGGGGGCAGGGTGGAAGGTGCCAGCACAGGGTGGCCATAGATGTCCACATTGTCTCACTTGCTGCCCCAGCAACCCTGCCTGTCGGTAACATCAGTGTCCCCTCTTGCAGGTGAGTGGAAGGGGCTCGGAGCGCAGGTGTGGCTTGCTCCAGGTGAATGGCGGGCACTCAGTGGAGGGGACGCCCGCCTAGCTCTGCTGCCCGCAGGACGAGTCCCTCGCCCTGCCTCCTCCCCACCGGCCTCTCCCCTGAGGACCCACTTTTAGCCAAATCCCCCTGAAAAGATGCTAAACTTTCTCTTGTACCCTCTGGTCTCTCCTGCCAATGCAAATGGGAGGCTGTTCCTAGCCAAGTTCCCAGGACAGCCCCTGAGTCCTGCCTTCCCCGGAACCTGCCGTGGTTCTGAAGGGCAAGAGGGGGAGGCAGGGCCTCCGGGAAGCGGGCGGCCGCGGCTCGGTGTTTGTGGTGAGGTCTGATTTCAGCAAGGAAATTGGTCAAGTCGGATTGCAGGATGTCGGAAACGTTTCCTCAAAAATCATGTATCGAGGGAGGGAGAGGGCGCTACCCGGGGGACGTGTCCCTAAGGCAGGCCGCAGGCAGAGCAGGAGGCTGGTGACTGCAGGAAGACACGGTCACTGTGCTGCCCACAGTCACCAAGAATTTGCACACGACCCAGACGCGCCACGCTGGGCTGGGCTGGGGACGTGCGTTCTGGCTGAAGGACAAACAGCTGGAATAACAGTCGCGGAAGCAACTTGGGATGCCTGGGCTCGTCCCCTGCGTCTGCGGTAACAGACTCCCACCAACCAGGTTGCTTGGAACTGGTTCTCCAGAGGTTCCGGAGGCTGGAAGTCCAGAACCAAGGTGTGTGCAGGCCCACGCTCCCCCCAAGGGTGGCGGGGAGGGTCCTGTGGCTCCGGGTGCTCTTGGCTTGCGGCCGCGTCACTCTAGTCCCTGCCTCCATCTCCACGGGGCCCCTCGTGTGTCTCCTCCCCTTCTCTGTCCTAAGGATACTTGTCACTGGGCTTGGGGCCCACCTTAATCCGGGATGACTTCATCTCGAGACCCTTGATTACCTTTGCAAAGACACTTTTTCCAAATAAGTTCACACACTCACAGGCTCCAGGGGAGCACCCACGACCAGTCCCTGTCACCTCCCCCCGGAGTTAACCGCGGGGGTCCCTGTGGCTCTGGGCCTGAGTAACGTATATACGAGGGCTGGGATACGTACACACACATGTCCCATAAGAAACATGTAGTGTTGTCGATTTTCTAGAATCGCCTAAAAGCAAAATCAATGCCATGTGGACATCGTGTACCCCTACTGATACGGTGTCACAAAAAGGCACCTCCCCTTTGTGGTCTTCTTCCCCAAAACCCATAATCCTGGTCTAACCAGGAGGAAAACATCAGACTGACCCAGGTTGGCAGACGCTTCACAAGACCCCTGAGCTGCAGTCCCCAAAACGGCCAAGACCATCAGCAGCAAGGAATGATGGAGACACTGACGCAGACCGGAGGAACCGCAGGTGACAAGGCGACCCCCTGGGGGGTGTCGTCCTGGACGGGACCCTAGAACAAGAAAGGACGTGAGCGGAAAAGAATTGAGTTAATAATGACAAACGTGCCTGGCCGTGTAGGACGATGGCACTGCGGGACATCCACACCCAGCGAGGGGGGCGTAGGGGCCCGCTCCACTGCCTCACGGCTCTTCCAGAGTTCAAGGGCACCCCATGAAGCGCTCAGGAGCTGCGGAGAGCTTTCATTTACAGAAGTACATAAAGCAAAACATTGAAATTTCCTTTCCAGCCCTTCTACCCCAAATCCCACCCCCCCGTAACTACGGCGTGATGTGCGTTTCCTCACCTTTGGGGTTGCTAAGCGTTCTCACCACGCCAGAAGACCATCCCTGGGGAGGAGTCCCGGATCCAGGGGTCTCTGGAAAGACCCAACTTGGTGTCATTTCAAATAACGCCAAATCCACAGGGGCTGAGCTTCCCCAGGCACCAGGCCCTCTGCCTCCCCACGACGCCCCACGGAAAAGGAACTGTCATTAGCCCATTTCCAAGAGGAGGAAACTGAGGCCCCAGGTCACAGCTGGCAGTGACAGAATGGGGATCTGGCCAGGACCACCCCTTTCCCGAGGGTGCAATCCCTTTCGTCTCCCCCAGTCTTCACAAAAGCAGCACAAAGTCCTCACTGAACGTCACCAATGGGTTCGCAGAAACTTCAGCTTTAGGTGAAACAACCAGACCCCAGGCCGTTCGGGCTCACGCTCCAGCCAGGCACTCAACCTGCGTCTTCCTCCTTCTGGCCAAGAAAGGGCTTTTAAACGCCTCCTTAGAACCGGGCCCTGGACCCCTGGCGCAGTCAGCCTCTCCAGTGGGACGTGTGCCCAGGCCAGGCGGCTCTGGCACTAACCACACGCAGCCCCACCCAGGGGTCCCTGTGGGTAGCCAAGCCCCCACTCCAGACACTTAGGGGACTTAACCGTCTCGGGCACAGAGCAAGTGCCAGGAAGGGCTGGAGGACACGGACACCACCTGCGTCTTCTCTCCCTGCGTCCTCCGAGGGGAACCCCTGCCCTCCGCGCGTGGGCCGAGAGGTTCGGGAAGGCCCCGGGCTCCGCAGCCCGGGCTCCGGACCGTCTTGTCCACTCGCAGCCGTGTGGCCTTGGCAAGTTGCTGCACCTGCCGCCAGCCTCGACTTTCCCACCTGTCAAATGGAGCGCACGGTCGCTTCTGTGTCAGGGGCTGTCGTGAGGACTCAGTGAGACAGCCCAGGAAGAGAGGTCAGTCGCACCTGGCTCGGGTCGATGGCGTCAGCTGGAGAGAGGTCGACACGGAAGACAAAGCTCCGAGACAGGTTTGAGTGCGGCTCCGGGAAGGGTTCTGAGCCGGAATGAATGAACTGCTCCTCGCAGGAGGAAGCGGTCATTCCCGGACGTGTCTGGGAAACAAAGTGCTTTTCCCGTGGTGGGGGCAAATCAGGGCTGGGACCAGCCACATACCTTGGAAAACCCAGTGCAAAACGAAACACAAAGCCCCTGCTCAAAAGTATTAACAATTTCGAGACAGTGACAGCAAGGCATTACGCCAAGCAGGGGGCTGTGTGTGACTGCCCAGGTCACATGCCTGTGAAGCCAGCCTAGCTCTGGGGCAATCTGGACACACTGCCAGCAGATGCCTTTACCCGGCCGCCTGCCTCCCCCAGGGATCCCCTTCGGTCAGAGTGCAAATCGATCTAGAGGTCAGAGTGGCCCACACCATTATCAAGTGGGCTAGTGGGAAGGGCCCTGGGAAAAGTCACATTGTCAGCGGGCAGCCACAGGAGATAAACCAATGGGTGGCTGGAAGCCAGCAAGCTGCCAGATACTCACCCTGAGGCCACGAATGGCACTTCTCTGTCCCCTGTGGTCCTGGGAGAAAATTAGCTCACAAGCAGGGGATGCCCACTCCATTCTGGGCAGCGGGTGGGCACCGTGTGCATCCGGCACTCCCAGCCACACTGCGAGGGGGCCCAGCGCTGAAGGACACTGTGGCTCGGGGGGCCTTCCCAGGACAGCCCGGGGATGCCTCTGGCCCCTGGCAGCCGGGATGCACGCTGGGGGGGCGCCTGCCTCAGTCGCACCTGGGTGCCCACCGGAGGCCTTCGGACGCGGCACAGAAGGGCAGGGGAGGGGCAGGCCCTCAGAACGAGCCCAGGGACCCCAGCGTGGTGACACCGGGCAGGCAGCCAGGGGCCGTGGAGGGAGGCGTGTGGCAAGAGGGGCGGGCAGTGCAGGGCAAGGGATCAGCCCTCACCTCACACCTGAGCCAGCCGAAGTGGCTGCGGACGAAGGCCAGGCGCCCTCACGGGTGTCCAGACGGCGGGGTCACTGCAAAGGACAGCACCTGCCATCAAGGACCCGATGGCGCGCAAAGTTTCTGCTGAGGCTCACGGTGGCCAGCCACATGCCCAGCCAGGCTACCCCACGAGGCTCACGCGCCCGGCAACAGTGCTGGGACTTGCCGCGGTGGACACCCGCGTTCCAAAGAAGAAGCTCCTGAGGTCACAGTGGATCCACATTCACGCTGGTGGCTGGCTCAGACTCTGCCATCTCTGAGCCGCAGGCTCTGGGCCCGGCAGGTCCACGTCCCCAGGGCCAGGCGGCGGGGCCGGGTGTCTCTCTAGCCTAGCCCCGGACCCGGGGGCCAGAGGGGCCTGGGGTAGCGAGGACCCCACGGGGCAGGAGGCATGGTTTGACTCTTTTTCTAGGACAAATGACATTTGGTTTCCCTCGGGCCACACTCAGAAGCGCTCTGCTGTCGGCCTCGAAATTCCCCGCAGTTTTGGACGCGGGGCTCTGCGCTTTTGTTCCACACTGGCCCCACGAGCCGTGTAGCCAGCTCCGCCCCTGCCCCCCAGCAACGGGGAGACCCAGGGGCTACCCCAGGCGGAACATTCCGGATGCCGACTGCTCTTCAGTCCACACTGGTCACTTTGAAGTGCTCGCTGGCAGAGGCAGGTGGCCCCCAGTCAGGGCAGACCTGAGGCTGAGCTGGGGCCCCAGCCTGGGGTCAAGGGTACCGGTGTCCGGGGGCCCAGTCCCCTCCCCTCCCCCCATTTCATTCCCGTTGCCCCCTCCCCCATCCACCCCCTGCAGAGGGGCTACCGAGTCCCCTCCCCCACCCCCCACCAGCCCTACTGGCTTTAGAGTTGCCTCAGTCCTCTCCTGCCCTGGGTGGGTGGGGGCGTCTACCCCACTCCGCTTCATCTCACCAATGGGGCAGATGACTGTAGTTTGGCCACCCCCACCCCAGTATGCATTCCCACGTCCTCCGGAAACAGCAGAACTTTCTGAGGGGACCCCCACCCCACTCCAACCCTTGTGGTTTGGCAGAGGAAGGCCCCTACCCTCTAAGCCCCAGGGTGGACATGTGACTCAGCCTGGCAAATCGGACTCTTTCATCCCCCAGGCCTCGGTGACTGGCTCAGGGGTGCAAATGTGACCCCAATTGATCTAATGGGAGTTAATTCTGTGAAACTATCGGGAAGAAGGAAGCTGACTTTTCATTGGAAAGGGAGGTGGGCAGAGGTAAACCCTGAGCTGCCAGGGGCCGGCTGAAGCAGAAGGCAGAGCCAGAGATGGAGATAAATCAAGCCCCAGTGATGGCATTGGAGCCCCTGGATCAAGCTGTGCCTGAAGCCAGCCAGAACCCAGACCACTTAAGTTACATGAAACTTAAGCTAGATTTTGTGTCACTCAAGATAGAGCCTTTAGCAATATGCTGTCTCCCTCTGTTGTGAAGGTCCCAGCCATACAGGAACAGAATCCACACTCGGCTACCAAACACAGTGCTCTGGACTTGGAGAAATTCTCAAAGCTGGCTGAAGGAAGGCTCTGGAAAGGGGCCGATGCCTCTCACTGACTCTTCTTTCTGACAAAGTGCAGCTGGGAATCCTTCCAGGGGGAGCCCTTGTCTCCCCTCCCAGCACAGGAGGGCCGCACGGGAGGCAGAATTCCAAGGCGGCCCCAGCATCCCGCCCTGCCGCAGCCCCTGCAGAACCCCCTGCCTGCGGTGTGGACCGGGCTGTGACCTGAAGGAATAGACTCCCGCGAGTGATGACAACGAGCTGACCCTGCGCATCAGAAGGGAGAGGACCCCGGTGGTCCGGCCTAGTCAGGTGAGCTCTCGAGAGGGACGGAGCCTTTCCCGACAGCGGGGACGGGCCGAGGGAGGGCCATGGGTAGGGACCCAACAGTGGTCTCCAGAAGGCAAGAGCAGGCCCCGGCCAACAGCTGGCAAGACCACAGGGACACCAGTCCCGTAGCTGCAAGGAAACGAATCCTGGGAGGCTTGGAAGTGGATTGTCCCTGGCTGAGCCACCAGATGAGAATGCAGCCCAACTGACACCTGACGGCGGCCTTGTCAGACCCTGAGCAGAGGGCCCCGCCGAAACCGCGAGATGACAAACGGGTGTTGTTTAGGCCACTGAGTTTGCGCTGATTTGTTACGGATGGTAGAAGCCAGCATAGCACCCGTCCGCCGGAGCCTGGGAGGGCTTGCCGGCTGCATAGCCGGGTCCCCCCCATTTCTCCTTCAGTGACAGTTGGGTGTGGGGCTGAGCTCGCAGGCCCCGCAGGCGGCCGCCTGGGCGCCCATGCCAACGTGACTGCTCGCTAGCCTCGGTTTCCTCATTTGCAAGACGGGATTTGGGAGAGCACTTATCTCGGGGGGCGGTCTGGGCGGTCCCTGCTGAGCACATGGAGCAGCGCCCGGCACAGGGCACACGCCCAGTCACTGGGACTCGCTGTTCCTGTCGTTGCCGTTGTGGTTGTCATTGTGCTGGTGCAATGCCCTGGCGCTTGGGGTGTACCCTCCACCGCTGGGTTGGAGATCTGGGCCCCCCACTCACCAGCTGTGGCTGGGGCATCCCCTCTCCCCTGTGAGCCTCGGTTTCCTGCTCTGCAAAGTGGGACGATAGAGGGGCCAGGGCGTCTGCTGGGCGGAGTCCGGAGCTCCGCGGCGCGTGCCGAGCTCACTTCTGGCGGGTCACGGGCTCGGTCACGGGAGGCCTGGCTCACGGAGCTGCCCGTCCCCAGGAGCACGGCCAGCTGCCGTGCACGACGCCCAGGAGGCCTCGGTTCTGTGCAGAGTCACGAGAGGTGAGGAGAGATTCGCCAGGAGAGACTTTGAGCTGAAACCCCACGCGCCTCTGGGGCGCGGACGCGAAGCTTTCCCCCCGCAAGCGTGTGGTCTTTCTCCTTTCCGAAGTAAAGGGCGAGCGGCCCGGAGCCGGCAAAGCCCTTTCCCTGCACCGGACTCGGCCTGGCCGCGACTCTGCAGAGGCAGACCTGGTCCCCGAGAGGGAGTCCTGCACCGGGTCACACCGACGAGAAGTGGCAGAGCTGGGATTTGAACCTATGGCTCCCTGATCCCATGGCCTGCGATCCTGTCCCCTCACAGCGTGGTGTCCCTACGTTCTAGTGAGGAAAATCAACCAAAATAGCAGGGGAGTCGTAGGTGAGAGGGGACGCACACTGGGGGGGAAACGCAGCGTGTCTGGGCAATTGCAGCTGCGGATGGGGAAGGGTGGCCAGCGCGTGTCTCACTGAGAAGATGACATTAGGACAAAGACCAAGGAGGTGAGGGTTCGAGCCTTGCAGCCACTCGGGGAAGAGCATTCCGGGCAGTGCAAAGGGCCTGGGGCGGGGCCGTGCCTGGCATGTTTGGGGCGCAGCAAGGATGCCGGCTGATGTGGCCCTGCCGGCCTCCCTCTGTCCCCGGAACTGTCAGCTTCACACCCTCCTACTGTCTGCCTTATGCTCTTGGGGGTTCTGAATTCGAGTTCCTGAGAGATTTTGACTGGCTCAGTCCATCCCTTGGTGCCAGTGGTCAGCTGCCCTTGGGTCAGGTGCCCACACCCGGTTCAGTAGCTGCACCCAGAGGGCAGGATTAAGTCACACCAAACGTGGCTGTCCCTCCACCCGTGGGTGCCAGTGCCCAGTCATAGGTGCTGGGGGCACCGTGGCAGACAAGACAGGCAAGGTCCTGGCATCCTGGGACACAGAGACATACTATTGACAAATAACTACAGAAATAGTTAAACAGATTTTGATTATGTGCAATGATGGAGAAGCATTGGAACTAT
This sequence comes from Cheirogaleus medius, assembly GCA_008086735.1. NCBI lineage: Eukaryota > Metazoa > Chordata > Mammalia > Primates > Cheirogaleidae > Cheirogaleus > Cheirogaleus medius. Next base: position 3,312,300 of record VBSM01003201.1, read on the forward strand.
GAGAAATTATAACAGGGGGACAAGCCCATGTCTGGGTGAGGGGAGGGAAGAACAATCATGGAAAGCTTCCTGGAGGAGGTAACAATTAAGCTGATAACTGAATGATGACTCCAAATCAGCTAGGGAAGAATGAGGGAAGGAAACAGGACCAGCACTCCAGGGGACAAGCACAGCCCCGTAGGACCCTGCTCCAAAAAGGAGGCTCATTAGCGTCCATGGTGGGTGCCCAGTCTCGTAATGAGAGGCAGAGCTTGGTGACGCGCCCTCTCATTCCCATCTCACTCCGTGTCAAATCCAAAGTCCCATAGGATGCACAGGCCCGGCCTCACCCGATCACCCCTCCCCCACGACAGCCGCCTCCAACCTCAGCCCCACCACACTG
>VBSM01003201.1:3322273-3334389 GCA_008086735.1 Cheirogaleus medius
TGCTCCCCTTTGCGCCGCACAGCGGGGTGAGCTTTAGAAAACCACGCAGCTCCCGTCTCTGTGGGTTCAAAGGTGTCTGGCGGTGTCTGTCGGTGTTCGGCATCCACGCCCGTCTCTGTGGCCCGAGGGGACCCTGCAGGGCCCACGCCCGCCCGTCTCCAGCGCGCTGGGCTCCAGCCACGCCAGGTGCAGGGCCCCACCTGCGACACTGGCACCCGCCGCGCTCTCTGCCCTAAGCTCTCCTGGGTCTTTCCCCCTTCCAGGCCCTTCCGTACCCTCAGGGCCGGCAGAACCCCCCCCCCTCGTGCCCCTGAGCTTCCCCCACTGCATCAGCCCTCCCAGTCCACCGCCCAGACTCAGCGTCCTCACGGCCTCTTCTTAAATTATCCTGTTCCTGTTAGTTTTCTATGTGTTCACTTCCGTCGCCCGCATTAGACTGCAGTCCTGGGAGGCCAGGGGCCTCGTGTCGTTCCCTGTCGTGTCCCCAGAGTCAGGAACAGCTCCTGGGCCGTGGAAGACACTGGGGACACTGGGGACACCGGGTCTGTGAACGAACACGTGGCGTGGGCGTGGGCTTCTCCTGTCCCGGGAGTGGCTGCAGGCCAGGCCGGGCAGGCTGGAGGAGTCCCCGGCCCGTGGCCTCTGGGGGCCTCGAGAGCCGTGCTCGGCCCGAGACCTGCAGGCTCCTTGGCCTCGGCTTCTTGGGAAAAGGGCGGAAATTTCCCTCCTGGGTCGGAAGCAGCCGCAGGCCCGGCCACACCCTAGCCCGGCCCAGCCCAGGCCAGGCCCGGGTCTAAATATAGAAGGTGGAGCGTGCAAGGCTGGGTGCCTCTCTGGTGAGAGGAAGTGGCTGCTCTGATTAAAGCCCCGAGGTTAGTTCACCCCTGGGTTGCGACAGCCCTCCCCACCCCTCCTCCCCACCCCACCCCCGGGAAAGGAAATGTGGTGAAATGAACAGGCCTTTCGAAAAGGCCAAGAGGCAGCACCCAGGAGGCAGGTAGCCTCTGGCTCCCGGCTGGGGGACGGCTACGAACCTGGCTCTGCACCCCAGGAGCCGTGTCCCCTTGCGTGAACCCTAACCTCCCTGGGTCTATGTTTTAAAACAAAGGGGGTTGGGCCAGATTCAATCTTCAAAGCCGGGGTTGCTGGGAGTTGCCTGGGTCAGGTGCTCTGTGACCTCAGTTTCCCATCTGCAGAATGGGTTGGTAAGAACCATGCCTGTGACAGAATCCAGAATCCAGAATCCAAAAACAACAACAGAAAAAAACAGTGCACACAAAACAATGGTCCCCCGGTTGTCTGTCACCGCAGGTGCACGGGGGACCCGCAGGAGGAGGCAGCTCCACTCCCAGAATCTTTTGGTTTTAAAAAGATTGCACTGCTTTAAGAAAAATCAAAAAAGCAGGTGGAAGAGAAAATAATAGCTGTTCTCTTGCTAACATCCTGTGAGTAAGGAGCCCGGGAAACACCCAGCATTCACTGAGCACCTACTACGTGCCTGACACGGGGCGGGTTGCAGAACAATACAATAAAAGCAAGCGCTCTCCCTCCAGGAGGCCCTGGCCCAGTACGGGGAGGAGGCAGAGGGCTCCCGTGATCCGTGTTCTGTGCTGAGATCCTGCGAAAGTGACGCCACCTGGTGTGGGGCGGCCACTTCCCTGTTCTTCCAGGGAAGTCGAGGCTGGGTATGCTTTTCCTCCTGCAGGAGGACGACTAGAGTCTGCAGGAATTTGCCTACAGGCACTGAGGGCTGCCACGTCAGGGTGGCACCCGGCAGGGGCATCCAGGCACAGTCGTGGGTGGAGGGGGAGCCCTCCAGGCCGCCCCAGCTGCAGCCGAGCCCCTCCGATGAGCGAGAGGCGTCGCCCCGAATTCACAGCAGCCTTCACTGGTGGGTGCAGGAGTCTGTGCCCTCGGGCGGGAGCTGGCCCCGCCGGAGCTGCCACCCTCCCGGGGACTCCGGCAGCCTCTTTGGCGTACGCTGGAGAGGACAGGACGGCACCAGGCAGGGCCCAGGGCTTATCTGGACGGGGCCGAGTACGCGCTTGCGGTGGGCCACGCATGACAAGCAGTCCCTCTGCCTTAGAGGAACCATCTCTCTCCTAATTTCTGTCTCCTTCCTTTGCTGAAATCTTTATTTTGAAGTCATTTAACTTACAGAAAATGTGCGAAGATAGTACAGAGAATCCCATACACCCTCCATCAGCTTCCTTAATTAGTTTTTTTGAGACAGGGTCTCACTCTGTCACCCAGGTCAGAGTGCCGTGGCACCATCACAGCTCACTGCAGCCTGGAACCACTGGGCTCAAGCGATCCTCCTGCCTCAGCCTCCCGAGTAGCTGGGACTACAGACGTGCACCACTACGCCTAGCTAGGCTTTTGTTGTTGTTCATTTTTTGTACAGATGGGTCTTGTATGTTTGCCCAGCCTGGTCTCGAAGCTTTCCTACTACTAACATCGTATAGAACCACAGGACAATTAGCAAAACTAAGGAAGTCATGTGGACGCGATCCTGTTAACCAGACGGTGGACTTCGTTCTGGCCCCGCAGCCACCCGCGTGTCCCCGGGCCCCACGTTGCCCTGCAGCCAGGTGGCCCTGGCGCATCAGAAGGGAATTAGGCATTTTACAGATCCTGCCTCAATCTGGGCTTGTCCGATGTCCTCTCGCGTTGTAAAATGAGACATTCATTTCCATAACATGCGCCCTTTTAAAGGGCACGATCTGCGGCTTTTAGAATATTCACACAATCGTGCCCCTGCAAGACGATCCCGGCGCCCAAGAGGGGACGAGGCGCCCGAGCCCCTCCGTGCTCACCTCCGTCGTCCGTTGCTTTCTCCCGGGCCCGTCTCCCCCGCGCTGTCTGCGTCTCCGTTTCTATTTCCCTTTCAGTCTGCGCCTCCGATTCCCTCTGGTCTCTTGCTTCTGCGTGTCCCCGCGTGGGACCGTCCCGCTGTTCTCCCTGTCGTCCTGTCTCGCTCCGCACGGGGTCCTCCCCAGCATTTTGAAGGCAGCACAGGCGCAACCCACGACATCACAGGAACGAGGCCGAGCCGGGCTCGGTGCCGAGAGGAGACATTCGGGGTCGGGGCGGTGGCGCGAGAAGGAGCACTCTGCACCAGAGGCGCCGTCTCGGGGCCTCGCAACGTGGAAGCCAAACCCGAAGGCCGGGGACAGCAGCCCTGGAAGCCCTGCTGGGAGATGTCCAGGCTGGGGCCGGAGAGGGTGAGAGCAAAGGCCCTGGGGCAGGAGGGAAGCCCAGAGGGAGGCCGCCCTGTGAGCGGGACCCCGAATGCCGCCCCAGGCCGGGCTTGCTGGCTCTGCGGCGAGAGGCCCTGCCAGTTCACCAGGCCTGTGGTGAACAAGTAACTGTGGATCTCAGAGAACTTTCCAGCACCCCAGTGGGGCCAGGCTGTGTGCTCAGCACTGGGGACCCTGAACTGGGCACGGCCCCGACACAGGCTCCAAAACGTTCATGTCTCCCTTCCTATATTCCACTGTCTACTCCAGCAGCACCTAAGGAGTGCCTGCTGCATGCCAGGCAACGTGCAGGAAACCAGAACCACGGATGGGCCCACGGGGCTCAGAGTGTGGAAGGAGAAGCAGCCTTCCCACTCAGCCGCCGCCCGGGCTCCCACTGCATGCCCAGGGCAAGCACAGATGGCCCTCGAGGGGACAGTTTGGCTTCACAGTGCAGTCTCTAGAGCAGAATGACATGGATTCAAGTGCCAGCTCCACTGGGTATTAGCTGAGGGGCTGTGGACATGTCACTCACCCTGTCTGAGCCTCAGTTTCCTCCTCTGTAAAGTGGGCTGCCGTGAACTCTAAAAGAGAGAGCGTCTGCCAAGCGTCGAGCTCCTGCGGAGCCTCCTTGCCCGGCGCTGAGTTTATTGGCCAGACGATGGTGGTTCTCCCGGGCGGGTGGGGACAGCGCCCAGGCCAGGGGGATCCCAGGCAGGCTGGGCACTAGGCCGTCCTTCCCCAGGGACACGGTCTAGGCGGCTGGGGGAGGGTAGCTTGTTCAGCCGCTGGATCCTGGCCTGTGTCCTTAAGTCACCGCGGGCAGCCCCGGGCTGGCGGGTGCCCAGAGCCCGAGGAGCCTCATCTGTGATGCAAATGGCTGGCAGTGGCCAGGGCAGGAGTCCCAGCCAAGACCCCCTGGGAGCTTTTACTCTGAGCAGAGCCGGGGGTGGGGAGGAGAAGGAGGGTGCCTCCCCGGCCAGCCCCAGAGACCTTTCTGGGTGGGCTGAGGGGAGAAAGAACCCCAAAGCAGGGGTGGCACGTTCCTGGCAGCCGACAGGGAGGGCTGGGGCCGCTGGCATGAGTGGGAAGGCGTCAGCTGGCAGAGCGCTGGGTCCTGCTGGAACCCAGAGGTCACCTCGCCAGGCTCGCACTCTGATCCCCCGGAAGGCAGGGACACGTCACACCCGCCACCTCCTGACCCCCCCCCACCCCCGCACTGGGTCTCCAGCCCCTCCACCCACGCGGCCAAGCTGCTGCCCCACAGACCTTCTCTCCACAGCCCTCCCCACGGCCGTTCCCGCCGCCTAGAACGCCGTTCCCGCCGTCGGCGCAGCCATGCCTCGGGCTCAGCGCACAGGGTTTCCTTTGAGGCTGTTGAAGCTTCAGCTCAAGGCCCTGGCCCTAATTTTATGCATGTAACCGTATCTTCTTTTTCTTAAAGACTGTGCCCAAAACTGTTTAAACTTTCAGGCCCTGCAAAACCTGGGTCTGCCCCCAGCGGCAGGAAAATGTCCCCGACATCTTCCTCCCCAGCTGCCCCATAGCTGGAAAGGTCACATTCCGTTAGGTGATGGATTATTCAACGGACATTTACTGAGCACCTGTTAGGTGCTGGGCACTTTTCTAGGTACTGGGGATGGAGCCGCACGGGACAGGCAGAAGGCCTGCGCGGGGACTCACGCCCAGGGAGCACAGCGGGTAGCGCAGGCGCCCAAGGAGATGCGGGAAGACTACCAAGAGAAGAGAGCAGGAAAGGGGGCGGGGCTGCGGTTCTGATGAGGGAGGGGCCTTCAGCGAGGAGGCGAGACCTGCAGGTGAGAGGGGAGAGCTGCGGTCACCTGGGGGCAGAAGACCCGGGGCAGGGGCATGCCTTGGAGGGCTCAGCACTTCCCGGTGGCATTTGTCAGGCTGAAATTAGGTAATTATTCCAGCAATGACGTACATTTTCTGGCTTCCCACTAGGACCTTGTGTTTGGTGGGTGCACAATACAGAAACGGGGACAGAACAAACGACTGGGTGGATGGATTTGGAGGGAGAGGCTGGGGCTGGCGAAGCTGTAAGGGAGCCCCCACCCGCAGCAGGACCGGCTCCTGCAGGAAGGGCTGACATCTGCTCAACCCCACCCCACGCCACGCCACGCCACCCCACCCCACCGCTACTGTGTCCGTCACTGCCAGGAGGCCCGGAGTAGAGGGGAGGAAGGAGGCTGGCATCGTAGCCATGAGGTGGGTGGAGTGGCGGTCAGTCGAGGCCCAGGGGCGAGGCTCAGGACTGCACATCGGGAAGGGGGCTCCCTCCCTGCCTCCCCAGGGCAGGGGCTCCGTGGGCACCTGCAGGAGAGACCTTGGCCCAGCGCCATTTCCGGGGGGAAGCAGGCTTGAGCAAGCAAAAGCAGAGCAGGAAAGGAGCAGGGACGACCCACAGTCCCCCCAGGTGGGTTTGGGGCCTATGTCAGGCCCCACTGGCGACCCCAGAAATAACAGCGAGGCCATTTCAGGAGGCCAAGGTCCTGCTGGGTCACTGAACTTTGGAAAAGATTCCAGAAAGCGTGGCCCGAGACCCTGCACCTGCACCCCTCCCGTCCCTGGCGGCAGGGGTGCTGAGGACCAAGGGGAGGCGCACGCGGCAGCTGCTCGCTGCCGAGGCAGGCAGGGCAGCCCGACGGCGCAGCAGACTGGAACCGAGGCCGCCTCCAGCCCAGGCGCCGGTGATGGCGTGCACCCCACCCGTGCCGTGGACTCCCACGCAGCCGACACCAAGAAAGAGCCAGCTCTGCACGTGCGGGGGGCGTGGTCAGGATGCATTTAAGGGAAAAGGGACAGGTGTCTTGCAGGGTGAATGGCCTGTGGTTGGTTTGGGGGAGAATAAACACACGGTTGTGCAAAATGCAGTGTGTCCCAACCGGGGCTGAGAGCTGGAAGGGGCCAGGCTTGGGGGGAGACTTCCTGCTGCCACCCCCTGATACTAGTCAGCGCCTGAGGACGGACAAGCTAAGTGTCTGCACAGACGCCGCCACCATCAGCAGCAGGCAGCTGCCAGCTGGAGCCTGGAGAGCCAGGGGACAGGGGCGCACAGGGGGACGTGGGGCTCCCCTGCAGTGGGGCCTGTCTGTCCCGCCTTCTCTAAGCCCACCGTCCCAGCGATCGCGTCTCCACCAAGGGGCAGTGCTGCTGCCCCTGCTCCGGCCAGGAAAGGCTCGGTGGACGCGGCTCGCGGGGCCCCGGTGCCAGGTGGAAACCTCAGGGAGGCGTCAAACACGATTCCGGAAGTGAGAGGGGAAGTGAGAGCGGAAGTCCTGCCTGCGATGTCGCTGGCGTCTGGGTCAACTACTGAGGATGCAGGGGTGGTGGGGGAGGAGAGAAGGCAGCCGGGGAGTGCTCCGAGTCCGGGCGCGAGCTCCCAGTGCCCAGAAAGTTGCCATTCCAAAGCCTCTGCCGGTGTCCGTGTTGAAGGGGAGTGGGGAATAAGAATTCGTCCCCACCCAGGCCCCTGCCCACCCCGCAGCCTCAACATCCCTTCCCTCGCTACAGTCCTGCCCTCCCTGCAGTTCCCCGGCCTGGCCGAGCACGTCCAACCGCAGGGCATTGGCACGTGCTGTCACCTTCTTGCAGATTGCGTCCCAGTGAGGCTTCCCTGGACCCACCTCTCACCTGGACCCTCCCAGTTCCCTCCGTCCTTGCACCTGCCTGCTCCCTTCCCCTCCTCCCATCTGTATCTCCGTAGTGAACGGGGAGCTCCCCTGAGGGCAGGAGCCACCTCTGCCTCTCACTGCTGCACCTCCAGTGACGGGCGCAGAGGAGAAGGCTGGGCACTATGTGTGGAAGAAACAAAAGGAGAATCGTTGAGGCTCAGTGTGCTGTCACTTAGGGGGGAAATATTCAGTGGTTCTGAAGCTTGTCAAAGGAAGAGCCAGAGTCTAACACAGGGTGGGGAATTTAGAGAAAAAAATTTAAAAATAAAAGAGTCTCCTGAAAGGAGATTAAATTTATTTCAGGGACCAGCGAAAGGGCGGCACATCTTCTTTCCTGTGGACTAAACCAGAGGGTGGGAGCCAGGGGCCACCCATTAAGCCTGGGCATGAAACCAACATAGGCTGAGAAATAGGGAGAATATGAATCCTTATAACAATATTTGAGCTGCTGGATCCAGCCATTCCTGAAGCTAGAATTTTTCAGCCGCATGAGCTAATCAAGTTCAATCATTCTCCAGAAAGAAGGCAAATCAATCAAGATTCTCTCCATTGCAAATGACAGAAAACTAAAGTTTAACTGCTGTGGTGGGCAGAATAATGCCTCTCACCCAAGACACCCATGTGTTAATCTCTATAACTCATGAATATGTTGTTACCTGACAAAAGGAATTTTGCAAATGTAGTTAAGGTTATGGACCTTAAAATAGGGAGAGTATTCTGGATTATCCACGTGGGTTCCATCTAATCACGTAAACCCATAGAAGCAGAGAACTTTCTCCAGCTGGAGGCAGAGAGGGGCAGGCAGGAAAAAGGGAATTTGAAGAGATTCAAAGTGTGGGCGGGAACAGCCAGCCGGTGCTGGAGGGGCTGCAGGGACACATGGGAAGGAGGGGGACGCAGGCGGCTGCTGGGGGCTAAGACCAGCCCCAGCCAAGACCCAGCAAGGAGTGGGGACCTCAGTCCTACAACACGGAACTGAATGCAGCCAGCGCCCGGATGAGCCTGGGCATGGCTCTTCCCCAGAGCCTCCGGTAAAGGACTCAGCCTTGTGAGACCCCAAGCTGAGGCCCCAATTGGGTCATGCCATCCCTGGAGTCCAGACCCACAAAATCGTGACATAACAGATGCGTACTGTCTTAAACTACTAAAAATTGGTGATGGTTTGGTAACAGAAAGCCAGTACACTTGTTTTTGAAATAAGAGAATTGACTGGCTCTCTACCTTCAGGAATGGCTGCATCCAGCAGCTTGAACATTTTCATCAGGGCTTGATTTCTGTGTTTCCTCCACCCTGCTACCTCCAAACTGCTTTCATGGTCAGGCTCCATGGGGTTGCCCTGGCAGCTTCAGGCCTAACCACCCCCCCCCACAGGTTAAAGTTCACAGAAAAGGGGCCCTGCTTCTCTCCCGGCCTCCCTAGCCTCATTGTATCTCACTGGCTGTAACTGAGCCCTGTGCCCATTCCTGAACCAATCACCGAGGCCAGTGGCATGCAATGCTCTTATTAGCCAGGCCTGAGTCAAATGCCCCAGCCCCACCCCATGGGGCAGGGGTGGATCTGGACCCACCCAAGCCCCAGGGACTGGGAGCAGGGCAAGGATGGCCCCCACCTGCACACATTACAGGGAGTCTGGTGAGCAGCCAGAGAGGCCACAGAGGGGCTTGCGGGAGATCCATTCTGGAAGAGATTTGCCTTGTGTTACTTTCTGCAGGGTGACCTGGGTGGGGAGCGGGAGCCCTAAGCCCCCCCCCCCCAGGCTGCTAAGGATCAGGGAAGCCTTCTGTTGCTCAGAGGCAGGCTTTATTGGGACACAGAGTAAATAAACTGGTATTTATACCGCGGCCCCACAGGGGGGCCACTTGGTTATGAGGCAAATATGGTCAAAACTGAATTCTGCAGCCCTCGGAGGAGAGCGAGGCTGTCCCAAGAGGAACCAGGAGGGGGGCCTCACCTCCCACCCTCCCCTGTCTTTGAACTCTCCCGAGGACTCCCAAGGGCAGGGACAGGGAGCAAGGGCTCCGGGTCTATCATCCACACAGCATCCAGCACGGCCTCTAAGCACCCGGGCCAGTTCACAAGCTCCTCTGCTCAAAACCCTCCAGTGGCTTCTCCTTTTGTGCAGGAAATTAAACCCACACTTCCTCCCCTGACCGCAAGGCCCTGTGTGATCTGCCCCAGCTTCCCTCTGACCTCTCTTACCACCCTCCCCTCCAGCCTCCTGGACACCTCTCTGCTCCTCCAATATGCCAAGCATGGCCCTGCCCCCGGGCCTTTGCACCTGCCGCCCCCACCCCACTGGCTTCATTCTCTCACCCCGCACATCACAGCCTCTCCCGGCGCCTCCTTCCAGCTGTCGTTCTAGTGTCGCTGCCCTAGCGAGGCCTTCCTTGGATGCTTTCTGTAAATGAGAAACAGGCACCTCCTCTGCTCTCTGTCCCATCCACTCCCCTGGCCTCCCTGCCCAGCTCTTGTCGCCGTCTGACTTACAATTCTGAGTTCTTTGTTCAGGAGAACAGTATGCTCCTTGAGGATGGGGACGGGGACGGTGTCTGTTTTGTCCTGGCTGTGTCCTCGCCCCTAGAACGGTGTTGGCACATGGCGCACGTTCAACAGACATCAGTTATGTTCCTTCCTAACAGTTTCCAAGAAGGTGGCCCCTCTGCAGCACCCCTGGGTGACTCCTGAGCAGGCGTCCTGGGGCTGACCAGGGCATCGTTGACTCTCCTCATGGTCAGTGGTTTAAAAAGGAGCCATTGCTGTCCCCAGTCCAGTCCCCTGCACCAGCTCTGGAGATGTGAGGTGGAGGTGACAGTGATGCCACCATCCCAAGAATAACTGTGCAAACCCTGTCTGCAGGAAGGGGGCCCAAACCACCTGTCCCTCTGAGACACCAGCCAAGGTGGAAAATTGTTCCAAAACTTGCTCTCTGTTCACTGACTACATGCTGGGTCTGCACTGTGGGTTGGGGGTTCCCAGGGGAGCCCAGCGCTCAGGGAGCAGAAGGTGGCAAAAGACCAGAGAGACAGGGTCAGCAGATCATGCTGGAAGTCCAGGAGAGGGAAGAGATGATTCTGAAAACAAAATTTAGGGAACATTTTTCTGGAAATGGTGCATTTGAGCCAGGTCCCCAAAGGTAGACTTGTAAGACATTGTATGACTTTTGTGTATTGTTTTCTCAATCTAGACGCTTCTTCCCTATGTCTCACTGTCATATGTTTCAGTTATCTATCGCTACATAACAAACTGCTGCAGAATTTAATGGCTTAAAACAGCCACCATTTTATCATTGCTCATGATTCTGCAGGATGGCTGGGTTCAGCAGGGCGGTTCTTCTCCTCATGGTGTTGGCAGTTATCTGGGGCTCAGCCGAGCTGGGGCACACAGAACCGTGCACTCCCAGGGCTGATGCCTGGGCAGGGAGGGAGGGAAGGCTGGGTCCTTCTCTCATTCCTGGTAGGCTTGGGGCCTAGTTCCTCTCTTCATGGCTCTCCAGGTGGTCTGTCTATGGGATCTCTCCATAGGGTAGCTGGACTTCTTGTAAGGTGGTTTAAGGGCTCCCAACAGGTAGAAAAGCAGAAGCTGCCAGGCCTTCTTAAGGGTCAGGCCAAGAACAGGCACACCGTCATTTCCACCATGAGCATCAGTCACAGGCCAGCAGGCCCAGGAGAGGAGACCCAGACTTCTCCTTTCAATGGGTGGAGTGGCAAAGAATTTACAGCCATCTTTAGTCTAGCACACCATGCTTCACATCTCAGCCTGAGGGCACCTCCTCAGGGAAGCCTTCCCTGGCCCTCAGGTCCAGGAGAGGTTCTCTGCCATGGTCACTCGAGTTCCTTTCCTTCAGAGCATGTCTTTCTTGGTAGGGTACATCCACCAGCACAACTATTGGCAGACTGCCCCTTGCACAACTCAGGGGCCCCATTCACTCTGACTTTCATGTGAATTTTGCCCCCAGAGCACACCCCAGCCACTCAAATGCTGCCCTGGGGTTGTGCCCAGTTGCCGCCCCCCGCTGTCACTAACGTCTGTCTCCCTGGCCGGCCTGTGTGCTCCATGAGAGCAGAAACCCTGGCTACTGCCCATGGGGTACCCAAGTCAGGGCCTACCTCCTCTTTCTCAGATGAGTCACCCTGCTGTAGTATCACACAACTTGCACGAAGTGTGACAGTTTGTAAATCAACCTGTTGTCTTATCGGACCCCCCCAGCAGCCTGTAGCAGGCAGAGCCAGTGTCATCGACCCTCACTTCACAGGTGCGCAGCCCAAGGCTGGGAGAGGAAACCTGTTGCCTCACAGGCTGGCATCGGGGGACTACGCAGGACCCTTCCGGCTGCACACGACAAAAATCCCAGCCAAAAGTGATGAGACGAGCCAAATGTATCCTTTTCCTTCGTGCAGACACAGGGTGGAGGTGGCAGTCCCAGGGCAGGAGACGTCATCACAGACCCAGATTCACTGCTCTGCTCTGTCTTCTCCATGAGTCACCTTGTCCTCTGGCTTGTCCCCTCATGGTCATAAAGTGGCTGCTGTTGCTTCAGAGGCCACAGCCGACCTGACACTGTCCAGGGGAGGAAGAGAGGGCTGTGTCCAGTTTTCCCCGGTGGGGAGGCCTGTCACAGAGTCCCCCGCAGCCTTTCCCTGCATCTTGGTGGCCCGGCACTGTCACGTGTCCTCCCAGCCCAATTCCATGCAAGGGAAGCAAGTCACTGGCATAGGCCGCTCAGCCCACCCCCTGGTTCCTGAGCAAAACTGGGGTTCTCTGGCGGGCAGGGAGATGGAACGGTCGCAGGTGAGCATCCGCACCTGTGCAGTGGCTGACCTCGAAGTCACAACCAGGCCACTGGAATCTGAGTCTGGGGGTCTCTACCTTCTAAGCCCCCGGCAAACGAGGGGCTGGCAAAGAAGGTATGTTCTGCAGGGTGATCAGAACTACCCCCTAGCCGGCAGACCAGGTGCCAAAACTGCCCCCAGAGCCTGACCGAGTTTGGGGTCGAGTTTGGAGGCTCATCCTAACACGCAAACAGGTGGGAGCAGAGGTGAGTTGAGCCCTAAGGCGACAGCTTGGCACAAACTAGAAGAGGCAGCTCATTGTCCTCCTCCTGTTCGCTCGTGCTTCCTGTACTCCGCAAACAGATATTAGGAGCCTTTTATGTGCTAGGTTCACCTAGTTGAGAGCAAGACCC
>VBSM01003201.1:3348807-3366462 GCA_008086735.1 Cheirogaleus medius
CCCTTGGGTTTCTGGGTCACCAGCCACTCCGCGCGTCCGGTGGCCCCAGGTCCCCACGTCCCCACGTGCCACCAACTCCTGCCTGACAAGCGTCCGTTTCCCCGAACGCACACTCATTCGTGGCTTGTCCCCGGGGATGCCGCAGAGGGCAGCGACAATGCACGCATGAAAGAACCTATCCGTATTATAGTCACACTCTGGTGAGATCTCCCAGGCAAGTGCTGAGTGGGGCGCAAGAGGGGGAGCAGGGGCGAGGGCCGCGCGTGACCCGTGCCCGGTAGAGGCAGGGAAGGCCTCTGGGACTTGGTGAGATGGAAGGCCATTCGAACGGAGGGAACAGTGGAAGGAACAGAGAATGCGAAGGCTAGCAGGTGACAGAGCCGCCGCCATTGAATGAGCACTTTTCGAGTGCTGAGTACTCTTCCGCGGTTAATGCCTCGCACATCGCTGATAATTACCAAGGTCAGTTGCCTTAGAGTGCGTGTTCTGGGCCAGGTGCTGGACGGAGTGACTTGCATGCATTAGGCGATTTAAGCTCCAGGCAGCCTTCTCCTCCACAGGTACTCCTAGACCAGTTTTAGGGAGGGAACAGAGGCCCAGAGTGGTTTCCCCAAGGCCACCGAGGGCAGTAAACGGCTGGATCCATGATCCCATTCTGTCCTCCCAGCAGCATTTAGAGGAGGACCTTGTCTCCCTGCTTTGAGGGCTGGGCAGGTGGGGCCGCAGAGAGGCTAAGTGAAGTGCCCAGGGCCAAAAAGAGGCTCCCAAGTCAGTGTCCTGTGGTGACACTACCACAGGGTGGCAGAGATCTGGTGGCTGGTGCCCACAGAGTCAGAGAACCCTCCCACTGCCCACGTGACAGGCACTATAATTATCCCCATGTTCGGGAAGGCTGCTAAGGACAGTGCCCTGGGCCACACAGCTAGTGAGGGCGGGGCCGGGAGCTCCAGCCTGGCCCTTGTCCCTTCTCCGTGCAGCCTTGAGGCAGTCTGTTCAGAACCATCAAGAACCAAGTCACTCTGGGACGCCAAGGCAGGCGGATCGCTCAAGGTCAGGAGTTCGAAACCAGTCTGAGCGAGACTCCGTCTCTACTAAAAATAGAAAGAAATTAATTGGCCAACTAAAAATATATGGAAAAAATTAGCTGGGCATGGTGGCGCATGCCTGTAGTCCCAGCTACTTGGGAGGCTGAGGCAGGAAGATCGCTTGAGCCCAGGAGTTTGAGGTTGCTGTGAGCTAGGCTGACGCCAAGGCACTCTAGCCCAGGCAACAGAGTGAGAGTCTGTCTCAAAAAAAAAAAAAAAAAAAAAAAGAACCAAGTCGGTATGGGTGTGGCTCGAGGGCTTTCTGGTGAATGGCTTTTGTCCCCTCTGCCATGGCTGTAGGCAGCACGGACTCAGAGAGCCCAGGGTGAGTCCTACCTAGTGCCGGCTCTGCCCTGGGCTTGCTAGAGCCTCTCCTGGGTCCTCGGGTTGCCCATCTGTGGAAATAGGGGTTTGGACTAACTGTCCTTTACCAATTTAGGAATCAGGCCAGTTGTACTAGAGCTGCCTGTGTCCCCGCCCCAGCTCAGGTGACCTCTGGGGTGCATGGAGTCACTCCCTCCCTGAAATTCTTCTTTTTTTTTGAGACAGTCTCACTCTGTTGCCCGGGCTAGAGTGCCGTGGCGTCAGCCTAGCTCACAGCAACCTCAGACTCCTGGGCTCAAGCAATCCTTCTGCCTCAGCCTCCCGAGTAGCTGGGACTACAGGCATGCGCCACTATGCCCGGCTAATTTTTTCTATATATTTTTAGTTGGCCAATTAATTTCTTTCTATTTTTAGTAGAGATGGGGTCTCGCTCTTGCTCAGACTGGTTTCGAACTCCTGACCTTGAGCGATCCTCCCGCCTCAGCCTCCCAGAGTGCTAGGATTACAGGCGTGAGCCACCTCACCCGGCCCCTCCCTGAAATTCTAATGCTGACTTTGTCTTGCCCTGCTTAGCTGTGTGGTCTTGGGCACTTCACTTAACCTCTCTGGATAGGATGTTGAGGCCTCTGTGAAAGCTTCTACTTTTCTGCTAAAAGAGACTGAGGCAGCTGGTACTAGTCCCTCATTGTTCTTTTTGCCCTGACAATGGGCAGGATGTCTGGAGCTGTGGCAGCCATCTGTGACCATGAGGCAAAGTCCAAGAGACTCAGAGATGCTGGTCCTGATAACACTAAACCCAGGAGACATTTGGCAATGTCTGGAGACACTTTTGGTAGCCATGACTTGGGGGTGGGATGCCACTGGCACCTAGGAAGTGGAGGCCAGGGACACTGCTAAACATTCTCCAGTGCACAGGACAGCCCCCACAGCAAAGATTTATGTGGCCTAAAATGTCAATAGTGCTGAGATTGAGAAACCCTGTTCCAATCCAGTGCCAACAACCAGACTCCTTGTTATGTAAAAAAAATAAATCCTGAAGTGTTTAAGCCACTGTCAGTTGGGCTTTCCATGATGACAACCACAAGTGTTCCCAAATGCTGGAGATGCAGTTTGGTAACCGCTACTGACGGGGCCGTGTGGCCTGGAAACAGGTCTCCCCACTGCTTCCCTGTGGCTTGGTGGGCTGGCGGTCAGTCTGGGGTTTGACCTGGCCCTCCTCTCTGTGAACTTGAGCTGGCGTGGCTCCCTCTAAAGCTTCAGCCCCTTCATCGTGCAGGGGACATCGGCGCTGCGTTGGGCACTGGGGCGTTGGGAGGCAGGTGTGAGTGCACAGGTGTGGCGACTTCGGCTGGGCCTGCGTGGGTCAGCACCTAGGAGCCCGCATGTTGTCTCTGCTTCCCTGAGGGGTGGTCCCCCAGGCCCGCTGCTCTGCATGTGCAGACGCAAAGGCCAGCGCAGGGTCCCGCGGATGCAAACCAGAGCAGCCACCTCTCCATCCCCGAGGAGCAGGGCTGCAGGACGGGAGCGTGCAGGCCACCTGCACCACCCTCAGCCCAACCTGAGCCCCCAAGAGTCTTGAAATAAACACCAACACAACAGGCAAAAAGAGGAAGCCGAGAGCGCCAGGCCTGATGACTTTCAAACAGAAGCTGAGCCTGGGTTGGCCATGCCGTTTCCGCGTTGCAGAGTAGTAAGATCCACCCTCCCTTCTCTGCGGGGCAGCCCAGGAGCCACAGCTGAGAGAGCAGGCCCAAAGCGGACAGTTCTGCGCTTGCGTCCTGCGTACATCACGCATTTGTGAGCCACGACTTCTCTGAGCCTCAGTTTCCTCAGCTGTAAAATGGGCGTAATGACAGTACGTTCTTCACAGGGCTTTTGCAGCCACTCAAAGTGCTGAGCGCATCCTCACACTGAGTCAGAGCTCCGCAAGTGCACGCTCATGCACTTTGCATTTTCTCACCCAGCACTTGTCAGTTTCCAGCCCGCCTCCCCCTCCGCAATGGGTGCTGAGGGGCCCAGGTCACCTCTGCCCAGCACGGCTCCCAGCCCCACCTCACCAAACCATGCCCCCTTCCCAGGGGTCCTTTGCGGGCCATGGAGCCATCGGCTGAGGCCTAAGGACCCTTCTTAGGGTGATGGTTTTAAACACTTAAAAATAAAACGCCTATATTAGCAAAGGAAGACAACCATGCTAAAACGCAGCTATTAAAATATTTACAAAACAGACGTGTGATGTAGGAATGTGTGTGCTTCATCAGTGCGTTAAATAACATCGAGCAGTGGCTCTAATGATGCTGTAGTGGTGAAGTACTGGGGAGCAAAACCACTTTGTCAAGACGCCAGTGACAACCGTACGTGGCGGCGGGAAGCACTGCGATTTCTTGTGGCTTTGGGGTGGCCGGCCCCACGGCAGGCGGGCCCTGCTGCGGAGGATGAAGACTTCCCCGGCAGCTTCCAGACCCTGAATCCTCCCCCTGCGCTCCGTGGGTCCCCGGGCCCCAGGTAAGCACCCTTTTGTGTTCGTTTCCTGCTCCTGCTATAACAGATCACCACACGGTTAGTGGCTTTAAACAGCACGAGTTTATCCTCGTACAGTTCTGGAGGTCGGAAGTCTGAACTGGGTCCCAGTGGGCTACAACCAAGGTATTGGCAGAATCCGTTATTTCCTGGCTCTTTACGGGATCTAGACGCCACCCACACTCCTTGGCTCCTGGAGTCCTCTGTCTTCAAAGCCAGCTGGGGCAGGTGGCATCTCCCTCTGCCTCCTTCTTTCCCTGTTAATGACCCTGTGATTCCACGGGGCCCCCGGAGCAGCCCAGCAGACTCCCCGGTCTCAGGGCCCACAGCCTTCATCACAGCTGCACCGGCCCTGGGGCCATGGAAGGTCACATGTGCACAGGTGACCACCTCTGGGAGCTGGGGATTATTCTGCCCACCTATCCTTCCAAGCATGCCTACCTCTTTCCTGCACTTACTTATCAAGTGCTCTTCACCCCCAGGGCCTGACAATGTGCCCGAGTCACACATGCGCTGAAATTTTCTACTTCCCGACTAATCAAAGGAGCAGAAAGGCCAGCTCTTTTTATAGAGAAAATTAAACTGGCTGGTCACTAAATCCCACCCGAGCTGAATGTACAACCCTGCCCCGTGCCAGAGCCCCTCACCGCTGCCTGCTGCTCTCCTCACAGCCCGTCTCTCCTTGCGGCCCAGCCCCCAGCCCCTCCGCACCACCCCGTCCAGCCACACGGTAACCCTCCACGGCAAAGACTGCCTGTGTCACCACGTCTCAGTTCCCAGGGTGGGCTTCTCCCTGGGGCTGTCGTAGCTCCTGTGGTCCTGCCTGGCTCTGCCCAGTGATGCTAGCCCTGCTCTGGTCCCAACAGGAGACGCCTTCCCGGAGGCGGTTTCCACCACTGTGCATTTCTAAACCAGAAGGAGGGGAAAAAACCCGGGAGCTGCTGACGCACCTGGATTGGGGGCTCTTGCAGCCTCTCGTCCCACCCTGGCAGCCCTGGACGCTGGGGCCAAGAGCCCCAGGAAAATGGTGGGTCCCAAAGAAATGTGTACAGATGGGAACAGGCGATCTTTCCACTGCACTGTCACCCAAGACCTGCCCCTGGTGTGGACTGCACAGACAGAAAGACCTTGGCCCATGGGGGGCCGAGCCCTGGTCCCCAAAGATCCATCCCTGGAACCTGTGAACATGTCACCTCACATGGCAACAGGGGCTTTGCAGATGTGATGCAGTTAAGGGTCTAGAGATGGAGAGTCTCCTGGATGACCCAGGTGGGCCCTTTGGGAGACATGACCAGGGAAGCCAGAGGTTGGGGTGATGCGCCACCGAGCTGAGCAATGCTGGCGCCCGCCAGAGCAAGAGATGGCTCCTCCCCTCGAGCCTCCAGAAGGAATCAGGTTTGCCAACACCTTGATTTTAGTCCCCTAAGACTCATGTCGGACATCTGGCCTCCAGAACAGTAAGCAAACACATTTCTGCTGTTTTCAGCCACTCAGTGTGTGGTGATGTTACCGCAGCCGCAAGAAGTTACTGCAGCTCATGCCAAGAGCTGAGCTCTCATCCCTCAGGGAGAGGGAGACAGTCCCAGTGGCAAGTTGGGACGTAACAGAATAAGAACCTGGGACAGCCTACTCTGGCTTTGAATAGTGAAATGACCTCAGCGGTCTCCTGTCCCGCGATCTTTCCCATGAAGAGAGGGGTGGTGTGTCCCCGTGTGCACTGCAGACAAGCGTGTCCTCGAGGGATCGGGGCTGTGTGGGGACCGAGGAAGCCCTGGAGCCCACCTCCACGGTGACACCTCCCTGGCCTTGGTGAACTTCGGTGCTTTGGCTTCGTCCGGATGGCGATGAGAAAAACTTCAGGAGAAGGAAGTGCCGCAGAGAACAAGGGTTCTCTCGAGCGGAGACGCAGCCAGCCGGGCGAGCCAGACGGCTTGGGCACCGCCTCTGCCAGGCTGGGAACTGCAGCCGCTGCTTTGAAAACGTGCGGCATGAACGCCAGTGTCACCCGAAGGCTACCTGCTTTTGATCTTTTGGCACAGCACAGGTTAGCAGGCGGAGGGGAGCCCCGTGTCCACGGTGCAGGTGCAGCTAATCCCCGAGCTGCGAGCTCACACTGGGTAAGGGCCAAGCCCGTCCCCGCAGGGGCAGTGAGGGGCGCGCCAGCCCGGGGAGCCCGCCCCGCCAGCGCAGCGCTGCCGCCACCCGGAACTGCCTGCCCTGGGAGCCAGCCACGGGCCACGGCTGGTTCTGCAGACCCTGCAGCGTCACTGGGTCACACCGCAGAAAGGAAAAGGCTACCTGGGAATACCGTGGCGGTCAGCTCGAGCTGCCGTGACCAAGTACCACAGAAACGTATTTTCTCATGGCTCCGGAGGCTGCAAGCCCCAGATCAAGGTGTCCGCAGGGCTGGTCCCTTCTCCGAGGCCTCTCTCCTTGGCCTGCAGGTGGTCGTCTTCTCCCTGGGTCATCACGTGGTCTTTTCTCTGTCCTTGTCTGTGTCCAAATTTCCTCTTCTCATAAGGATACAGGTCCCATTGGATTAGTGATCTAACTTTAACTTAATGACCCGTTTAAAGACTCTATTTCCAAGATACAGTCACAATGAGGACTGGGAGTGAGGACTTCAACATATGAATTTTTGGGGGGGACACAAGTCAGCCCACATGTAATAAATTATAGTTTGCTTTTGCAGGCAACTGTCAGTTGTTAACCAGAATCACGCTGGGGCCTCCTGAACTGGTCAAGGCGTCCTTACAGCAAAGCCCCACGGATGCGGCCCGAGGGTGGACTCAAGTTAAGCGAAGTTCCAAGAGATGAGGAGACTCGAGGCCAAAAGGAGGCTCAGGTCCCCGAGCACCGGAGGGAAGGCTGCACTGGCTGATGACAGCAGGGAGCGCCATGCCTCAAAGGACAGCCTCTCCCGCACCTGCTTTAAAGGCCAACCCTGAGGCCAGAAAAACCCACAGGGAGTGCAAGTGATGACAAAGGCGGCACTAGAGGCGGCGACCATCCGAGGTCAGGAGGGGCCAGGGTGCAACCTGGAAAGTCAATCTGCCCCCCTGGGGAAGGCAGCGGGGGTCACTGGCGCCACCTGCTGGCCTGACCGAACGCAGCCTCCCCGGCGGGGAGCTCCGGGACACCTGGATCTCAAGCCAGCTCAGTCTACACGGCCGTTCCGCTGCACAGACGGCAGGGCCCGTGGAAGAGGAACTTCTCGCTGGCGCCATCCTCTCTGGCAGTTGCAGTAGCAGCAGCTGACATGTGAGCACTTATCACGGGCCAGCCACGGGGACACTTTTCACCCGTGGTTTGTGACAGCTACTTTTAATGTCTCCAGTTTTAGAGGTGAGGTCACTGAGGCTCAGAGTTGGTGACGGAGTTGGGACGTGAAGGCAGGCAGTCCAGCTCCAAGCATGTGTTCTGCTACTTACCATGACTTTGTGATGTACTTAAATATATCCTGTACTTTTCTGTGGCTCCATTTAAAAAAACATGCTAGTCGCAACAACACTCATTTCACAACCTACGAATGTGGCGTGATTTGATTTGGAAAATGCTGGCTTAGACGTTTCTATGTGTTCAAGAGCATGTGTCTAGTTCACTTCTTACAGAACCTTTCCTTCAAAGGAGACTAAAATTTTGGTTGAATGAGAAAAAATATTATTTCCCAAATGACCTCCAAAATGACAGATGGGCTCTACCAAGTACCTAAGATACATAATGTCATCTCAATAGAATTTGCCAGTGCAGCAAGGTACATGTGTCCCTTGAAGATGACTTTAGGAAGTCCATTTTCATTTCCATAGTATTATTTCATTTCCCAGGTTTATAGCTTAATTTTCATTTTATTAATTCTTATGGTTACTTTCTACTTTAGGTAAAAGATACTATTTTTCTATATACTGAATTTTCCTCTAAGTTTATGGTAGCAACACATTTGTCTTATGTTTTTAAAGTGGATCAGTTTAAAGAAAAACCCTAACAGTGAGGGCGTGGCTGGGTGAGCGAGCTTGGGCAAAGGCGCTGTGCCAGTTTTTTCCCCTCTCTGGGTGGCATCGTCATTGCTCATGAAGGCCAGACCGCTCCCCGTCAGCAAGCTGCACACCTGCACATCCTCCCTTCCCCCACCGAATCGTCCTTCGCCAAAGGACCCTCCGGCGTGGCACAAGCACTGACACGGGTGGGAAGGCAGGGTTCAGTCGGGCCCCGTGACCGAGAGGATTTCCACAGGCAGACGCGCAGGTGCCCGTGCACACACTTGGGCACACGCAGCCATCACATTTCCATGCTGTGTCCACTATCTGTCCCCAAGTACACAGGGTCAGACCAAACATAATAGGAACGGAGAAGTACCCCTTCCTGTACACAACCCCAAATCCGAAACACCTTGTTTCAGCACCATCTGTATACTCTGTCCTTGCTACCAGGCCTGCGTCCACAATTAGCTGCCAAGGAAGTGGCCTTACAAACGAGGAGGAGAAAAGCCCAGCAAAACCGAACAGAAAAATCAAGTGAAAGTCTGACACTTACGGTGGAATCCGGGTGGTGGACAGAGGGTAGGTGTATGTTCACTGTAGAAACTCCTCCAACTTCTTGTGTTTGAAAATTTTCATAATAGAAGGTTGGAAAAATTAGGTGAAAGAGCACAGCTTGTCTTCCCCATGAGGTTTACATATTCCATGTTCAATGAGAGCAGCTCTATTTTTAGCAGGGTATACAGTAAATATTTAATGGCAGAATATGACTTGACATTTATTAAAACAAAAAGTCAAGATTACACTGGTATCTTTTTGAATTAGGAGATGCCATCAGATTTATCAATACTTAATGAGCACCTACTGCATGCAACTTTCAGTACAGGGCTGATGAAGTCTGGGATGAAGAGTTCCTCGAAGACTCCACATACGTTTTAGGAGGCATGACAGTCAGTATTTTGAGCAGTGTAATGACCTCAACGAACGTTCACTGGTTCGTCACCAGCATACACGCAGGGTGCGCTTGTGCTTCAGGTTCCGGGAGGTGGAGAAATGAGTCTTGCACATGCTGGTGGCAGCAAAGAGCTCCCGACTGCAGGTTTTCTGGCAGCCCGAGTCCACCCTTGGATTTAGGTGAGTATTTTAAATTTGCCAATCACAAAAACTATCCCCTTGGTGAGGTAGCAAGGCCCGATACTGGAAAAGAACAGTAACACTCGACTTTTAGACTCATTATTTTGTCATTTTCAACCGGAGCCAGTCACCAGCCTGTAATAAGAGTAATGAAACTCCAGCCAAGCTGAAGCTGACTAGTCTGGTCCCACCTCGAGTGAAAGTCGGCTACTGAGACCATCACTCGAATCTCTCCTCAGAGCAGCCTTTTCTACTCGCTAGATCTTCTCGTATGTACAGATCATAAAACCACGTGCCTGATTCATAAAGGGAAGGGAAAAATTAGCTGTAAACAGTTAACTTGAACATTCATATTTTTCTAGTGCACCTGCCTTTTTATCTCTACAAAATAGATTTTCAGGTTAAAACAACAGGGTCAAACAGATAATGGGTCTGAATTCATTTGTGAACTACCAAAGAATTGAAACCACTGAGCACAGGCAGCCTCTTCCAATACAAAACTTTATTTCATTGCTTTCTATGAGCAGGCAAACACACCTTACAGCAGCAATGCCAGGACTCCACACTCAGCAAGTCAGAGTTCACACACCAGCCCCAAACAATAAGGCGTAAGAAGCATTTGGGATCACAGGGTAAAAATACAATAGACTCAAAAGTCAAACATTAAGTTGAATTTCATTTTGAATACTTACCAATCAGGAATTTTAAATTACTATGAAATAAAAAAGCAACACCCAATGATCACTACTGGGGGCACATGTTCAGAGCAATTCCCATGCAGAGGACCTGGGTTCCACCCTGAAAGACACACAAGTGTCACCCCCTTGGGCCTTGCAAGGCTGGCCCACAAAAGGCCTGTTACTCAGCACAAGGAACGGTCCCCACTTGAGAGTCACTAGGAAGTCTGCACAGCAGAGTTGGAAAGCGCAGGGGATGTTGAAGAAGGAAATGAAGGAAGGGAAGAACACATTCAAACTCTGCCTGCCAACACTTGGAGAGGCTAAGACGTTCCACGTGGCAGAAATAATTGAACCTCAGGATTCCCTTTCTCCTAATGTACAAGATTTCTGCATTTCCCAGAGGGTGTCTGAAATCATAATTCAAAACCCAATGCTGATGCCAGGCAGGATGACCATTTCTGAGATTACTGGGTGGGGCAAAGGGAGAGAAGGACAAGGAAGCACAGTAGGCAATCTTAAAAATATTTTATTACAAAATACAGTACAGGGTTCATAGACTGTTTTCCAATATTCTCTAATACATACACTGCTGAATGAAGCACTGCAAAATACCTGGCATCGCCCTCAAAAATCTAACTTCTATAGTAATTTCAATCCCCTCAGAGTTACAGAAAAACTCTGCAACAGGCAGTGGAATAGAGAGACGGCAAGTCGCCGTGGACGGCTGGGCTCTCGACTGCTCAACAATGACGTGGTTTTCTCCAGGGGTTGAAATCCACGTCCGCAGCTGACAACCCAAAGCTGGGATCAAATTCGTACAGAGACGAGGCAGAGTGGCGAGAGAACAACTCTGGACAACCCAGAAGTCTCAGGCTACTACTTCTTATTCCTGGGTTTTAGCTCTTCTGCTGCATTACGTAGGAAAATGTAATTTTTCTTTTGGGGATTATAAAACTCATGTCCCTAAAGAAGGAAAAAAAAAAAAACCCAATAAGTTTATTATTAAAAGCAACAGTTTGCATTCTGTGGCCACCTTTTATTTGTCAAGTCCTGTGCTGTGTGCTTAAAGCAAAATCTCTCAGGTGGGGAAGGGGACAAAACAAAACAACAAAGATAGAAATAAAAGTCAAATGGTACAAAAAAACTTTAGTCCTCAGAGAAGGCCAAGGACCTGGTGCAAGTCTGCCATCAACACCCTGCTGGGAGGGACTGTCACACTTGTTTTGTCTTTTTGGTATTGAGCCCCTTTTAACACCCTACGCCTTTAACGCTAAGATAACTGCCCTGGGGTCCCTCGGTCAGGACTGGCTCTGACCTGAAAGGGTTTTGCGGAGGAGGACATCTGGCCCATGACACGTCACAGGGCTGAGGGCCCAGGCCGACCCGCCCACACAGGAGCCGCGACAGACACAGGCACGCCTGGCAGTGCAACGTCAGAGGCCCTGAGTGTCAGGATGAGGCCAGATTACAAAGGGCCGTGGACGGCAGGTTGAGGCCTCTGAACGGTACCCACAGGGACAAGGAAGCGTGTCAGGGGCATAATCAGATTTGAGTTTTAGGAAGAAAGGCGAGTCGGGTGGACAAGGTAGATAATCCGCAAGAGTCAGCAGGCAGGTGATCAAAGGCCGGGAGAGCAGAGGGGCCGGCGCTGGGCATGCTCTGCCCTGAGCCACAGAGCCGTGTCCAGCCTCAGCCGGCAGAAGGGCTGGAGCTGTTGTGCTCAGCCGTGACCACTGATTCCCATCACAGCAAACAAAGCGCAGCTTTTGTGAACAGCTATGTTCAGGCTAGTAATATTAATCATATGTGATCACGATTTCATACCAGAGATAACTGTCCTTGAACTGAGAACAATGCAAAATTCCTGAAGCAAATTTTTCTTTAAACAAAGACTGGAATTTTTGTAACCCCCACTATAAAACGACAATTATTAATTGCTTAGAGGAATTAGACTACCTCAATTCTAAGTAGCACTCAATGCAGTGAGATTTCCTCCTCCTTTCAACTTACTATGTTTTTTAGTGCTTATGATGCACGGAGCCCCGAGTGTGATATGAGTTAAAATGCAGCATGGGATGCAGCTGCTGGGCCGAGCGCGTGAGAGAGTCAGTGAAGGGCCCCACGGAGGGACCAAGGCCTCAGCCCCCATGCAGGCCCCAACCTGCACAGCCGCAGCCAGGCAGAACCACAACGGCACACTCTCTTTGCAGAACTGTGTGCACGGCTGACACAGGTGCATGGATAGGCAAACGGTGGCATCCCCATGCCACGGAATACGACTCGGCACTAAAAAGGCACAGACGAGCGACACACTCCACAACACAGGTGAGTTTCAAAATCATTCAGCTGAGCAAAAGCAGCCAGGGGAAAAAAGAGTGCATAGTGTATGACTCCATTTATGTAAATTCTAGAAAAAGCACAGTGATCTATAGTGACAGAAAGCAGATCCACGCAGGGGAGGGATTACAGCACAAACATGGAAACCTCTGGGGGAGATGAACATGTCTGTTAAACTCCTGACTGTGGTGATGGTTTCAAGGGTATTTATAGATGTCAAAACTGATCAAATTGTACACTTTAAACACGTCCAATTTACTGCATTTCATTGTACCTCAAGAAAGTTGCTTTAAAAAGGAAGAAGCTGGTAAGCAAGCCCTAAAGAGAGAGGGACACAGAAGCAGCCTGGCGGGCAAGGGGAGGGGAGGGTGGGAAAGGGCTGGATTTCTCTGTCTTAAGCGAAGGGCCTCAGGGGATACCCAGGCGCAGCCATCCTGCTGAGACTGGGAAACACTGAAAGAGAAGGGGGAGGCCAGGAACTGAGTTAGAAACCGAAAGTCACTGGCTTTTGTGGGCAGAGCTGGAGCCTCAGCAATGAACACTTGGAAGAACCCGAGGTGCAGCTCAGGCTGAGACGGCAGGAGAAGGCGGCAGGTAGGAGCCCAGAGAGATGAGAGGAGGATGGCAAGCAGCGGCTGGAAGGAACCAGGAAAGTTAACGGCAGAGAAGACAAGGGAGGAGAGCTCCGTGGAGGAGGAAGGGATGGATCATAGCACCTGGCACAGGAAGGAGGGAAGCTCTGGACTGAGCGAGGAGGATGTGGCCGAGACTCCTGAGTACGGCTCCAGGAGGCCAGAAAGTACCCGGCAGTGGACTGAAGAGGGGCCAGAGGGCAGGAACAAAGAGGGCAGGTGCTACCCACTCCCCCAGCAAGCTTAGCAGCGAAGGGCTACAGGCTTCTCAAGGCTTCCTGTGCACTTAGACACAGGGGACGCAGCTGGGGGACAGGGATAGAAGATGGTGGGAGAAAGGGCCCGCATCAAGAAATGGAGTGCGTGAGGGACCGTGTGGGCTGGGTGAGGGAGGCAGAGGCCAGTGAAGGTGGACATGCGTGGAAGACACTATGGTAAGGAAAGGTCTAGGAAACAAAAAGCAGAGGGGATGTGGGAAGAGAAAGATGAAAACCACAAACATAATGAAGGCGTATTCTCCGTAACTAACAGCTGAGAAGCAGGGAAAGTTGCAGGCTGGTCGGCAGATCACACACTTCATGCGAGGTCTGGCGGAGGACCTGAGTCTGCATGTTTCACCATAGCTCCCAGAGGCCTCAAAAACGCAGCCATGACCCTGCCAGCTTCTAACTCCCCAGCCCAAACAAACAATCAAAGCTGCATGACGGGCCCTGTGGCCCCCTCAGGCTCTCCCAACTACACGAATCACTCTCCCAAAGTATCAGCCCCTCCAGCTTGCCCGTCCTTCTGTACCCAGGGACAGGACAGCCTGTGACCGCTTACACTAACTGGGCACTTCCTGTGTGCCAGGCTCTGACCAAAGGCTGTAACGAATCCCCACAACCCATCAAGGAAGCCCTGCTATCTCCCCTTACAGGGAGGGGACGGTGATGTGAGTCTGGAGAAGAATCACAACGCAAGCCTATGCTTTCCCAACCCAGAGCCCGACTCTGCTGTCGAAGGGCACCCAGAGCAGGCCTGGGAATTCTCACCTTTGACCAGTCATAGCTGGAAGCATACGCAAATATGTTTCCATTGTGATTGAAGCAGCAAGACGATATCGGTTGATCTAACTGTTCTGAAGTTTTTAGTTTTGTTCTGGCATCTTTGTCCCAGAAGCTGAATCTGCCATCAGATCCCACAGTTGCAAGGGTGCCGTGAACAGGATGGAATGCGATTCCATTTACCTGCAAGGATTGATATACACAATGATAAGTCAAGGCAGAGGACAGAGAAGCGGGTTGCATCAATGCACGCTTCCCGTTTGAGTTAGGAAGCCAAGTGCACACACACATTTCATTTGAGCTGGCTGCCCACTTATAAGAGAAACTAGCCACACTTCCTGAATCAACTGCCAGCCCAGAACTAAATCTTGTCTCTTGTGAGGAACACACATCAGCAGAAGTTAATGTGTGTATTCAGCAAGTATCACCGAGGGGCATGTATCAGGAAAATGCCTTTTTCTTTTTTAGCAAACAGCAATTTTTCAGTCTTAGCTCTGTGTGTAAACCGTCAGAGGAGGTAGAGACTCTCCCAAAACACCTTAAGCTTGCATTCAGAAATAAGAGAAGTCAGTCAATATGTTCAAAAAAACAGAAAACCAAAGCCTACAGCATAAGCCATTTATCTCCAGACATGAATACATACAGGCTCTTCAATGATTAATCTTTTCTGATCTCATAATTACTCAGCCACCTCCAAGTCAAGTTTCTAGATGTATTTTCAAGGTAAAAGTTTCTAGAAACATACCGCATAGATGTCTTGAGGAGCTGAAGTGTTGGTTCCGTTAGATCGATGACATTTAAAGGTAAAGTTATCTTTGGCACTGAAAAACAAATACCCAGTTAAGTTTTCCTTTCTAAAAAAAAGTCTCAATTTGCAAGTTTGCAAGCTGACTGAGTCCCACTTACGGATTTGGGGGATTGATGTAGTGAATAGCAACTCTCCCCTCGATACTTCCCAGGGCAAAACCAGTTGGCTTGTTCTGTTTGTCTTTAAAAATAGCTACACATCGATGCTACAGTTAAAAGAAAAAAAGGACATTATCATGATGTAATACAAGATTTCATGACTAATATGAAGGAAAATCATTGTTACCTAATTTTTGGTTTTTAGAAGAACCAGAAACATTACTCACATATAAGTAATTACTTTCTAACTTTTTGATGCAGGGTCTTGCTCTGTCACCCAGGCTGGAGTGCAGTGGCTTCATCATAGCTCACTGCAGCCTCAAACTCCTGGGCTCAAGCAATCATTCTGCCTTCCAACCTCCTTGGACTACAGATGCACACCACCATGCCTGGCCTATTTTTAAAAAAATTTTTTGTAGAGATGGGGTCTCACTATGTTGCTCAGGCTGGTCTCAAAACTCCTGGCCTCAGTGATCCTCTGGTCTTGGCCTCCCAAAGAGCTAGGATTATAGGTGTGGCCACTGTGCTCGGCCTAAATACATGCTTCTTGAGTTAACTTATGACTCACCTGATGTTTCAATGGAGATTCTATCCTCCTGAACTCAGAGGGTTGATTCTCTAATTGATAGACAATGAGGCCCCTCTCTGCAGTCGCCACCACGGCCATAGGGTATATCTAGGGAACGGAGGAAAGCAGAGAATGTGCTTTTTCATACTATCATTTTAGATCAACTTTTTAATCACAAAATTAAGTCTGAATTTTTTTTTAAGTTTAATAATCCAATGATATCTACATGTTACACAAACTTAGAGAAATGGTATTTGAAAGTAGAACCTTAATATATTTTAAAAGACTTGTTTTGTAAAACTAACTACAAAAATAAGTGAATATCTAGAAAATATCGCAGGAACTAAGAAGAAATAAAAATCACCTGTACTGTCCCTCCAAATGATAACTGCTAACATTATGGTATATTTTATTCCAGTCATTTTCCTGAGCATTTTATCTGTGTATGTGAACTTCCGTGTAATTCCTGTCCTTTACTCAAAACGTTTCATGAGCATCAGCCCATGTCATACACTAAAGGCGGCTGTCTACTGTTCCTCAAATGAACCAATGTTTTACTATATTATATAAGACACAGACCATTTGCATCCTTGATTATTTTTCTCGGATAAATTTCTAAAAGTAGAATTACTGGGGCAGTTGGTACAAAACTTTAAGACTTATGACTAAATGAACCGGCAAAGTTCTTCAGTTTCTATCCCACCCAGAGACAGTCCCCAAAGACCTAGTTCCACTCCACAAGGTTACAACAAGCTTGCCTATCGTCACACAATAAATGTCACACTAGGGATGGTACGTAGCCGGCTGCTTATGTTCAAACAAGTGACCAAAAACCTTGACATTCAGTATTTAGTTAATTCTGGAATACATGCAGCACCCCAATCTCCCAATTTAAGATGACTAAGGCAATCTGAACTCTATCCCCCACATCTATTACTGAAGTAAGAGGGAGTTTTAGATAACCCGCTAACTGCAAGGTGCCATAGGGTGAGAAATACTTATTTTGTTTTGTAAAAAGAAATAAACATTAAGTTGGTATTTCTTACCACATCAGCACAGTAACACCTTTCAGGGAGTTGCAAAACCATCATAGGATTTGATGACCGAGTATCCCAAAACTAAAGGCAAAAACCAAAAGAGGAGCTGGTAAGGGACCATCTGGAGCCAACATCCAAATGGCGTAAGAACAAATGCCAAGCTTGACTGGGCCATGTGATACCTCAGCTGCGTATCATACCTTTAAAGTCTTATCCCAGCTCCCAGTCATCACACAGCTGTAGTTTGGAGCTTTGATCCAATGTATGGTTTTAACAGGAGCATCATGCTTTCAACAAGAAAAAAATGAAACAGGTCAAGGTACATGTAACAAGGTGCTAAATAGCTTTAGTTCTGGAAATTCCAAGAGAAAGAACTAATTTAAACATTGAGGTCACACCAAACAAAAATCAAAGGATAGTAGTGCTTCCCCATGACAAAAATACTCAATTTAACACAAAAGCATATTTGATTTTTACCCATAATTAAGTAATATGTGAAAGTACCCCTCCCTAGGGAGATTTTCAGCAATAGCTAGTAGAGAACTCCACCAGTATTTTTACTAAGGTGACATGAATTAAGAGATCAAGGACATGCTTCTAGTACACAGTAGTATGATCTCAGCAGCGAGTGAGAACGTTTCTGTCAAGCAGCTCTTCCTGAACCCCCAACCAGACTGGACTGTCTGGCTCAAGGTTCTCTCACCTTTGTTACTTCTGCCCTCTCTTAGCATTCTTCACACAAGAACCTGCCTATGTCCCTGAGTAGACTGTAAAAGCCCCAAGGGCGTGTGGCAGTGTCCCTCTTGCTCACTGCTGTATTTCTTAGCCCCAGTGCAGTGCCTGACAAATAGCAGTCATTCAATAAGCACGTGCTGCACGGATGAGCAACCACATGTAGCTGATAGAAGGCAGCCACACACGGGTGCTGGAATGTCAAACACGGGAATGTGAAGGACCACCCGTTACTTGTGTCTTTTATAGATTTTAACATTACTAACTCCTTATGATGCCATCTACACGTATATGGAAGACCCAGGACAAAAAATCTGAAATACTAGTAAGAGTGAGAATGGTTATAAAACTGGTGTTATTTTTGTGCTAAAGAGATTTTTGGTATATTAAGTCTAATTGATGTAATAGAGTCAAACTGCATTTTCTATAATAGAGAACTACTATAATTAAAGAATCATCACAATCCTGGGTACCAGTCTCATCCAGCCATTTTATAGGAGGCTTTTATTACCTGTGCGATCTGGATTGCTTGATTACTGTTGAGGTCCCACATTTTGGCAGTTTTATCACATGATGCTGTAAATACTTTGCTCCCATCCTAAAATAAAATGTAGAAAATTTTGCATTCTAAGAAAAATTAAATCTCTATCTTTATAGATATGAGGCAAGTTTTTTTTTTGTTTTTT